>PVJA010033656.1:12118-23263 GCA_004027025.1 Myocastor coypus | reverse complement strand
TTCTGTTCTCATTTGTTGAATTCGGGTCATTTTGGTCCCTTTCTAAAATATTTGTTAGAATATTATGTAGCACTGGTTTTGATGTCATGAAATTCTTCAGCTGTTCTTTGTTATGGAAATATGTCACTTCTCCCTCATACTTGAAGGAGAGTTTTGCCGGGTACAATAGTCTGGGCTGAAAATTGTTTTCATGGAGGACTTGAAGCACTCTGCTCCATGCTCTTCTTGACTTCATGGTTTGTGAAATCTGCTGTTATTCGGATGGGTTTTCCTTTAAATGTTATCTGTTTCTTTTCTCTAGCAGCTTTTAGTATATTATTCTTCAGCTGGATTTCTGGTATCTTGACTATTATATGTCTTGGTGTGTTTTTAGTTGGGTTGATGTTATTTGGGGTTCTGTAGGCTTCAGTTTCCTGAATGTCTGATTGTTTTCTCAGATTTGGGAAGTTTTCTGCTATTACTTCTGCCCATATTCTTGTTATATCATTTGTATTGACTCCTTCTTTCTCATTGATTCCCATTAATCTCACGTTGTTCATTTTCGCATCATCTTGCAGGTGATGAATTATTTTTTCCTGCATTCTGGTTGTTTTTAAAAGATCCTTTCTTACTCTTTCACTGGCTGCAACTGTGTCTTCAAAGTTGGAAACTCTATCTTCATTTTCGTTCATTCGGCTCTGCCAACTTGTGATCGAGGTTTTATTTTCTTGTATATCTCTTTGAAACTGTTTCATGTGATCTATGTCTTTCCTATATTGCTCCATCAGGGAGTCCATCATTTTTCTATTCTCCTCTAATTTTTTATGGATGTCTTCTTTAATAGTATTGAAGTCTGTCATTATGGTTATCCTTTCTCTCTCTAATACAGAGATTATTTCTGTTCTGTTCTCCTTTCTACTTTTATGTATTTGTTCCCCTACTTGGGATGCTATTGATGTAGGCATGTCTTTGTCAACTTTAGATATTATTTCTGCTCTGATGTCCTCTATACGTTTCTCCAGTCATTTTTCCACTTCATGTATTTCTTTTTTTACTTCAGATGTTATCTCTGATCTCAGTTGCTCTATAAGTTTCTGCACTTGTGTGTCTGCCTCAGATGCTACCAATTCAGAGGTTTCATCTGTATAATTCTAATTTTCTTCCATGATAGTGTCTTTTGTATTTGGTTTGGGTGGGCACGGGTCCTGAGATTGCCTCCTACTCCTTGTTGTTATCATTTTGTATGGAAGCGACCTCTGCACTTTGGTGGTGTTATGCTGTGTCTATGGGCGTTTGGTCTGGAGACTCCAAGGTGGTTCTTCTACAGAGGTTCTTGACTCTTGTGTTGCTGCTCTGGCTGCTAGCTTTTGTGAATCCTGGGGGATGTGGTCTGTAGGTGGAGGTGGAGCTTTGGGATTGAGTAGTCCTGGTAGGCTCGTGGACCAGATTGGTTGCCAAATGGGCTATTTGATGGGTTCAGTGTGGAGCTTGGGCTGGAGGGGTTCAAAAAAAAAAGGGGGGGCGGAGGGAAGGCAGGCCAAGGATCCTGACCCAGCCGGCGCGGGGGCTCAGCTCCCAGGGGTTCGATTTGGGTCTGGGCTGGAGCAGGAAGTTAGTCGCGGGAACGCAGAAGCGGGGCAGAGGGGCGCAGGGAGCTTACCTGCAGCGTTTGCGCAGGCTCAGCTCCCAGGGGTGCGATTTGGGTCTGGGCTGGAGCAGGAAGTTAGTCGCGGGAACGCAGAAGCGGGGCAGGGGGGCGCAGGGAGCTTACCCGCGGTGGGTGCGGAGGCTCAGCTCCCTGAAATGTATTTTATCTTTATTTACTTACTTAATAATTACTCATTTGCATTTTTTACTACTTAAACTGAAATGGTGTTATATTTAAAGATCCTTAAATATTTTTCTTTTTTTAAACTTTATTCATGTTATGTCTGGCTCAGCCTGCCCTGGGGGTGGGGCTGGTGCAGCAGGTGGTGCCCGGGATCGAACTGTGACCCTTATGGTTGCCTAAGCTTGCCTAAGGAGGTGCTTTAGACCAATGAGCTATCTCACTGGACCCTGGATATTTTTCTTAACTTTAACTTTTGTTATGCATTTGGACAATTTTTCTGTAATGTCAGTTGCCTAAGGCAAAATAGCAAAGACATTCTTCTCTCCAAAGTCTGTTATTTAGCTTTCAATGACTATCTTAATAGCTCTAGAATGAATTTTAGAATACTAGGAGAGGAATGATAACATTATTTATATACCAGGGATATTTATCCATGCAGAGGGAATGGATTTCTTTAGTGTAAAAAAGTAAAACCAGACATTGTTGTAAATAAATGATTTATTCTATAACCAATGAAAGTGTATGACCAGACACCCATAACAGTTTTGATAGTACTTTTTTGTTGAATTATTTAATCTCTTATAATAATCAAAGGGTTATTGAGGGTATATTTTTATCAACTAAAATTATTTCTAAACTACTCTGTTGGACAGTTTAGCTTATCTTGGAATTCAGAGCCTTAAACTGTAACATGGGGTATGTAGACGGCCATGTCATGCACCTTTGACTTTGGGTGGGTAGTGATGATTACTAGCCATCCTTTGATTGAATTAAGTGTGTTTGATTTCCTTAAGGAATCTTTGAGAATATCTTAAGGTGAACAGAAGTGGCCACTGTCATTCCAGGAACAGAGTTTTAGCAAAGTCAATTTAGAAGCCAGGCGAGTGCCTGAGCTTTTCTGGAGAGCAGCCTGTGTCTTGCTGTTCACATCCGTGCCCCTCCCTGGGGTGAGATATTTCTCACTTAGCACAGCACCATCTCCCTGCAGGCCTCTGTGCTGCTGTCCGCTCTCCAGATTCCTCTTACATTCATTTGTCTAAGTTAGACTTGTAGCTCCTTTGTTCTCTTCTGAAAAAAGGATTCCCTTTCTTATCTTGCCTTCTTTGTTGCATTTTTACCATGATGAGGGGGTCAGCCCTATAGCATACCAAAGAGGCAATGGTAAGAAGTCACTGACAGAGTTCTAAGTGTGGAGAGTGTCAATGCATAGATCCTTCTCTGACTAACTTTGTAGTTCCTAGGAACCTGAACAGCACGGACAGAAGATCTTCTGTGATCACTGATTGTATTTAAAATCTCTTGTTTCCTTTTCTGCATTTCTCTATAAGAAACATAATTCCTAAAACTCAAATAATTTAAAGTATGAAAACATCACGTTTCTTCCCATATCTTTTTAGGGATTTTGTATGTGAAATAACAAACCCTACAACAAAACACTGTGTGATGTGATATAGTATTCTGGATTCCTTCCTTAAGTAAAAAGAGTCATCAGTTTGTCATTAGTGATAGACATCGAGTTCTTTTTTTGTGTGTGTACAGTCTTTATTTCAAATATTTGTTAAAGCACCATTAGTGCTCCTTAGGACATAGCAATGATTGCCCCTACAGAAATAGGCTATGTACAGAACTTTACAGAACAGAGACAACACTAGCTGTGGCTGGCTAAGCAGAGACGCAGTTCAAGGTGGGAAGAGAAAAGAAAGGGCCCCTATGAGTCAACTTCAGCTGCCATCAGTGTGCCTTGTGCTGGTTACAGACTGTAGGTTCTCATTTTGGAGGGTTTGGGTACAGTGTAGGAATTCAATTCCCTATTGGGCTACACCCCTGGTTGTGGTGCCATTAGGTCAATGTCACTCAAGTTCCTGGCCAGCCAAACTCCAACAGCGAAGAGTCCCAAATTGAGGATCAAGTTCCTCTGGAAGTCATTCCTATCGGTGACAAAGCGGTAGATGCCCCGCAGTCAGTCTCCCACGTTGTCCGGAATTTCAGGGGTTTCGTTTGCCGAGGTGGCAGCGCCCACTGGGACCCCACTGGAAGCCATACCAGAACCTCTAGACATTGAGTTTAGTTTAAAATCTGGATTATCACATAGTGACTGAATTCTGCTCTACTTTTTTTTTTTTTTAATAAGACCTTTACTTAACATATGCTTTTATGAGTTGCATTTTTCTCAGGTTCCCTTGGAAGTACTCAAATAGAAATGCTTCAGTTGTTTCTTTTCTGATAAGGAAAAGTACAAGAATTGCTATTAAAGAATTAAACTGTCTCATAATATTTGTTGCAGCAGAAAAGATGCAAGTTGATCTTCATTTGATTATACTGGATATGAAATTTCCTTATTGATTCTGAAAATTCCATTAATATGCAGAGTCTTTTTTTTTTTTTTTTTTTTTTTATAAAACAAGAACAATAAGCAACTAAGAAAAGAAAAAGCAGGCTTGGATGTGAAGTAAATTATGCTTCTTGCATTGGCACAGAACCATCTGACCGCCGCTTTAGTCATGGGCCTTCCCAAGCTCAGATCGCTCTTTTGTTCCAGTACCTGATTAGATTGTCTTTTTGTTTTGGAGGCCATCTTTGAGATGAAATTCAAGCAACAGCCACTGTTGCCAAGTAATGTATGCAGAAGTTAAAAAAAAATTCATTTTCCCTATTTCTTTTTTGAGCACCCTGGCAACAGCTTCCTCCCACCCTCAACATGCATTTATTTACAGCTGTACCTTGTGTTTGAGAAAAAAGCTTTCTGTCTTGGATTGTCAATACAATAGCTTTCCCAGATAGGTTCCTGGATAATGGTCACCTAGACAGTGTATCACATGGCCATGGAAGGTGATTTTTGTTTTAAATACATCTATTTATAGAAGTTGTCACTTAAGCTCCTAATTTTATCATCAAATTCCAAATTCATGTCAGGCATTCTCCTTGGAGATACTGAGGTGTGGAGGTCTCTGTTAGGGTAAAGAAACTCAGCGCTGTGCATAGAAGGCTTTAGTGGACAGTGTTAACAGAGGACCACCAGTTGGCCCTTGGAGGGTTGGAAGGAGCATCTTGGCAAGTTGAAGGCCAAGTTGAGCTACTTTAGTAAGACCCTGTCTCAAAAGACCAAAAAACAAACAAACAAATAAATAACAAAAGAAGAAAGAAAGAAAGAGAAAGAAAGAAAGAAAGAAAGAAAGAAAGAAAGAAAGAAAGAAAGAAAGAAAGAAAGAAAGAAAGAAAGAACAAGCCAGTAAGCAAACTGTGTTTATGTTTTTCTTATTACACTTTCTGGGAGATGATTTGGACAAATTTCTTCTCAATCCTTTTCACTAAAATTAGTTATTAGCACCAGTTAATCAGTTAATAAAACTAGAAGAATGTAAAAATGCTAATTTGTCAGTATATTGTTTTTATACATTTACATTTAGTTTAGTGGCTGTAGCTAGGCTATCTTTAAATTCTGTTATATTTAAATCGCTTTGTTATCTGTACTGACACACATTGTTTTTTTTGTGCTTTGTTTCTATTTGTTTCTTGACACATGGTCTCATTATGTAGCCCAGGCTGTCTCAAACCAGTGATAATCTTCCTACTTCAGTCCCCCACGTACTGTGATTATAGATTTGTGCCACCATGCCCAGCACAAAATTATTTTTAAAAATGATTCTACATGAATGACATTTAGAATTTTAAGAAACGAATAGCAAATAGGGTTGATTATTATGATGGTAAAGTAATAATTACTGAGTTTCATTTTGGGGATGGTTGTGCGATTCAGTTGTAGGATAGTCTTTCTTCAGAGATATCTCTGTAATTCCAAATAGGGCCACTGTGGTAAACCTCCTCTTCTGAGTCCTGTGATTTGGAGCTGCTGCCCATTTTGAGATACCTTCATTATAAAAGAATGAATCATAGTAGGAAGACTTGGCTTTCTCTGTTATCAAGGCATAAGCCATAATATTTTTAATCTTTACGACTTATTATTATCATTCTTTTTTTTTTTTTCTTTTGCAGTACTGGGAGTTTGAACTCAGGACCTTGCACTTGTCAGGCAAGTGCTTATTCTACTGAGATATCTCCCCAGCCCTAGTATTTTAAATCTTGAACAAAGCTTAGCCAAGAAGACTATAGTTTTTGATAATTAATAGATGAGAGTCCTAAAGAGCTACTATTAGTGATTCATGATTATCAAATAGTGCTGTTTTAATTTTGCTTTCATTTGCTATCTGCAAACTCAAGCCAAGTCTGATCTTAGAGGCAAATGCTGCTACTGGCTTACTCATGTTGCCTTGAAACATTTAAACTCTTTTCCTTATAGATCCAAGCTCACCTGCTTTGTTAAGGCTAGTTGATAATATTTTCTTCAGCTATTGAAGCATTTATCTTAATGGAGTGAAAACCTATAATTATTATGTGTGCTTCTGTTGTTTCTCAAATTTTCTATTTTTGCAAATTAATAATTATTCTGTCCTTATAAGGCCCATTTCACCATTAGAGGATTCCTTTTGATATTGTCTGTACCTCCTTGAATCAATACCTGATGGCATTATTACTAATAAGTGGGCTGAAGAATGATAAAGGGTAAAAGTACTACTGGTAGTTGGAGTAATAAATATATATATAGTATGTTCCCTGTGCTTGGCCCTAGTTTGAGTGCTTTATGTAATGTTAAATGACTTAATCCTCTGATATGCTATTATTATTATTCTCATTTTGTGGATGAGGAAATTGACAAACAGAAAGTTGAATTCACTGGCTCAAACATGTGAAGATGGGAAGTCTGGTACTAGAATTTGTGCCATTACCCATTATACTTTCTGTATGGAAACAATCATAGGCAGAGGAAATAGAATGCAGATATTTGAACAACAGCATTTATGATTTGCCTCTTGGAATTATATCTCTTTGAGCAATTACTTTCAGCAAACCATAAATTGAAGACATAATTGTGTGGTTCAGGTAAGTCTCAATTATTCTAATACAAAATTTCCATTATTCTAAGGAAGACCAGATACATTTTCAGGATGCCCTATTTTTCAACTGTTTGTTCCTGGGGTTTATTTTTAGTTTTGCTTTGTTCTCCATAGAAGTTGGATGTATATTGCTCGTGACGGGGAAGCACTGTGTGTTCCAAAGTATGACTTTGAAATATGTTCCTGCCTTGCACATGGCGAACACATGGCTTGCTTCTTCTGCTTGTCTGTTGCCTGTGTGGAAGTGTGTCTGCATCTGGAGAAATGCGAGGCTTTATGGGTAAAGGACAACTAAGCCAAAAGAGAGCATCATCTTGCCATGAGAATAGAAGATACTTGGTCATCTCCTTTTATCCTTCAAAATGCCCCCTCCAACACACACTTCATCACACAGAAAAAGAATGAAAGATCTACACAAATCTAATAAACTCAGAAAATGTTTGTTCTTCCTTGACCATTAATTATTTCCGGCCCATCTCTGGTCTTTGCTTTTATACTTCCCTTGTCTTCTGTGCATTAGTGTCTTTTCCATGAGCTTCTGCCATCTTGTGATCAGCATGGTTTCAGGAGGCTCTCAGATTTCAATCTCTTTGTGTTATTGCAAAAAAAATTCTTTGGGGATTAAGTAAATTTTTCCTTCCCTTAGGACTGAATCAGTTTCTGTAGGTTCATTGTCATGAATAATGTATCAGTTTACCTTATGGTGCTGGAAAGATTGCTGGAGGTCCTAACTCTGAAGCAGGAAGATACTTCTGGCCCATTACCAGCTGAGGCAGGTCAAGTGGCCCAGTGCTGGAGTAGGGGAAGTGACCAGTAGTGACACCTGCCATCAGCAGGCGAGTTTCTGGACTGTGCTTGTAGCATACTTGATAGAAAGGTCTCTTTTTTCTTTCCTAGTGTAAAAATTTCTCCAAATAAATTTCTAGAAAGTTGCTTCATTTGTCAATATTTAGTATGTTATCCATTGATTTATAAGACAACTTCAGCATATATTTTAAAAAACTCAAAGTAGTGCTAATTGTATTTCTATGTATAGAAATAATGAACTGTTTCATAATAGTATAGCTCTTAATTCTAATTATAAAACCAGCCTTTTCATTACATAATGTCTTTGCAAATCTACTGCAGTCTCTTTTTTAAATCAAGGTGAACTTATAATTATAATGTAACAGTAAGCTATGGAGAGCTATTTTTGATAAATTTTAACTTTTTTTTTTTTCAGGACCAGGGTTCGAACTCACGACCTTGCACTTGCCAGGCAGATACTTGTGCCACCGAGCTATCTCCCCAGGCCCAATTTTAGCTGGTTTTAAGCAAAATCAGTATCACAAATGATTCCCATAATGTTATCCTAAACTACAGTTATTTTCTTTTTTTTATAATGTTTTAAAAAAAATATTTCTTTATTTTTTTCTTGTTTCAGAACCTTTTGTTTGTTTATTCACTCATTTTTATGGCTGGCTCAGCCCATCCCGAGGGCAGGGCTGGCGCAGCATGTGGTGCCGGGGATTGAACCGCGGTTCCTGAAGCTGCCCAAGCTTTCCCAAGCAGGCGCTTTAGACCACTGAGCCATCCTGCCAGGCCCCTACAGTTATTTTCTTATTAACAATTTTTTTTAAGTTTTCAAATAAGTGGCTACTATATAAAAATATTAGGGGCTGGCAAGATAGCTCAGCAGTCTAAACCACCTGCTTAGGCAAGCTTAGGCAAGTGCAAAGGGACCACAGTTTGCTACACCAGCCTTGTCCCCAGGGTGGGCTGAGCCAGCCACAAAAAGAAAACAAAACAAAAGAAAATTATAGGATGTAGTAAATATTGAGAATAAGTGCTCTTGGTATTGAGTGGTTTGAGTGTGTAAAGGCATTTGGGTGGTAACAGTTCAGGGCTGCAGTTGGGGCTTTGTCATCGTAGTCTTCTCTTTGCATCTAAGAAATGAAAAGGAAGCATAGACAGTCAGATTTGATATGGTCCTGAAAACTCAGGCATGTAGTAAAGATTTAAAAGCTAGAAACTGAACAGTAGAGATTTACAGCAGAAGAGAAGCACAGCCAAGTTCTCAGGCTCCCTCTTTGGGTTCTCACCTTGCATTCATTGAGTATGAGTTGCATACTCGTCATGACCAGGTGGAAGGGTACAGTGGTATTCAGGAGATGAGGTGGTTCTTGCCTCCAGGAAGGTAATCTTTTAGGGGTACCAACTATAACACAAATAACTACCAAGAAGTCTTTAAAGTTGCAAAAATAATAAGTATGTAAAGAGAAGCACGTGTGGCTTTGAGGCTTTGAGGCTTGACCTACCTAGGCTGGGTGGTCAGAAATGTGCAGGGGTCCTTGCCAGGTAGCTCAGTGGGTTAAAGCACATGATTCGGTGAATCACTCAGGCCCTGAGGACCAAGGTTTGATACCCTACCACACATGGAGCATGACACCTGCACTTAAGGCAGCCTGAGCTATCCAAAATAAACAAACAAACAAAACCCTTCACAAGTTTTGGGCCAGGGAGATAGCTCAGGGGCCCAAGTGCCTGCCTGGCAAGTACAAGGTTGTGAGTTCGATCCCCAGTTCCATAAAAAAAGAAAACAAGAAATGTACCTTGCCCCTAGACTGGGTATTAAACCTTGAGCCTCATACATATTAATGCCTGGTGTATTAGTAAGTCTGAGTCTGAAGGTGTTCTTAATGAGATTATGGTAGTTCTGAAATTTGAAAGGTAAGTAATGGACAGGTAGGATGTCAGTGGAACTGGCAGTGCAAAGGCCCAAAGACCTGCTAACAAGGATCATGGTGGATGAGAGCAGAAATGAGCCAGAGAGGTAGACATTGTGTTTGGGGGTTAGCACGGGGGCAGAGGGATGGAAGTGCAGTGCAGTTGTGCAGCCTCCGGAAACAGGACTTGTGATGCCTTGAGCATCACGTACTGATTGCCTGTTGCTCTTATTGTCTTCTGTCAGTAGCATTGGTAACCTGGAAATATGCTTCTATCTGGGGAGGCTGGAGGGTTTGCATGGTGATTCCCAGTGGAGTCAGTAGCTACTGCACATCACAGGTAGGGATTGCACAGACCACATGCTGTCCTCTTCATGTCATGCTACCCTTCTTTCTTTTTAAATGTATTTGGTTGTTACAGGGTCTCACTACACAGCTTGGACTCATATTGATCCTCCTGATTTTACCTTCCCACCACTGGTATTGTAGGCATGTGCCACCATACCCAGATTCTGGTCGGTTCAGCCTGACCGGCAGGCTGGCTGGCATGGCATGTGGAGCCAGGGATCGAACTATGGTACCTGCGCTTGCCTAAACAGGTGCTTTAGTCCACTGTGATATCTTACCAGCCCTAAGCCTTTTATTTTTTAAATAAAAATAAATAAACATTTTTGATTTTTTTTGTTTGTTTTGTTGTCGTTGTTGGTGTAAGGTCTCACTACACAGCTCAGGCTCATAGTCCTCCTCCTGTCTTAGCCTCAGTGCCGAGATTTTAGGTGCTCACCAACACACCCATTTTCGGTGGCTGGTTCAGTATACAGCCTGGGGATGGAACCTGGGTCCTTGTGCTTACCAGGCAGGCACCTAGACTACTGAGATATCTGCCTAACCCTCAACTCTTCTTGTTAAATAATTTTTTAAAAAGTTCTTGAGTAGCAGTTAAAAAGGGACTAGTTATTTGTTTTGTTTCTAGGTCCAGAGCAGATGTGTAGTGTGGAGAGAATAAAGCATGAGTATCCAACCTTGTGGCCCACTTGGGCCACTCTGAGGGAAGAGGAATTGCCATGGGCCACGTGTAAATGTATAGCTAATGTATATTGGTAACAAAGCTTTATTTTTTTATTGTAACTTCTTTAGTATTAGTAATGTTACATATATAATTTTAACAATATCATCAATAAAACTATGATACATTTTGTGCTTTGTGTACCACAGCTGTTAAAAACTATCTTTACTTGTTAAAATGTTTTACCAGATAACACAAGTTCAAGTTTAATAATTAAGAAAATGACACGGCTGAACTGTATGTGGTAGCTCATACTTGTAATCTCAGCACTTTGGGAGGCTGAGGCATGAAAATTAAGTTTGAGCCTCCTTTGGGGCACTTTAGTGATTTTAGAGAGAGCCTGTCTCAAAATAAAAAATGGAAAGGACTAGGGATATGGAGGCCCTGGGTTCAGTATCCAGTAAAGAATAAAAATAAGCAAGCAAGCGAGCTTAGATGTCTGGTTAATTGGCTGGGCATGGTGGCGCACGCCTGTAATCCCAGCACTTGGGAGGCTGAAGCAGGAGGATCGGTGCGAGTTCGAGACCAGCCGGGGCTACTAAAGTGAGCTCAAGGCCAGCCTGAATTGCATAGCGAGACCCTGTCTCAAAAAGACAAAAAAAAAAAAAAAAA
>PVJA010033656.1:0-12018 GCA_004027025.1 Myocastor coypus | reverse complement strand
CCCAGCTATGCTCCTTAGTGTCTGTGTAGCCTTCCTCACGTAGTTTGGTCCTGCTTTCTGTGTTTTGTTTTTCTCCTGAGTTAAGCAAACAAGATGAACATATAGCCAGAGATCTGGATATAATATTCTTTTTTGTTTATCTGGCTTTTAAAAACTCAGGCTTATTATCTTACATTTAAATATTAATTCTGATGTCATTAATGAGGTAAAGTGCCAGTTTGTTAAGAATTTCTGGCTAGGTCATAAGTGGCCTCCACCCATTCCTACTGTGACTTTTGAAGCTGCTCATGACCTGACTGTGTGTCCTGCTCACTTGTGGGGACCAGGCTTCTGTCCTGTGCTGTAGACCACATGGGGGTTACTACAGTAGAAGCTCTGGGGAGTCTGTGCTATGTCCTCAGCTTTGAGCAGAATGTGTGTACTAGGAGACAACACCGTTCTTTTCTTTATTATGTTTTTATTTTATGGAAAGTACAAAATAGTATTAAAACTGAAAATTTTACAAATGATACAGAATTTCACTAAAAACAATATGAACTTTATAGTATTTGTTGTAATGCATAGTGTTGTCTTCAGATTAGTTGTTCATATTACCAGATATATGCATGCAAAATTGGAAGAAGAAAGAACAAAAAAAGAAATATGTAAGAAATTAAGAAGAGGAAAAGGAAAAAGAATTGAAAAAAGGAAACAGAACAAATTAAGCATTCACCGCTCATTTCCAGAGAGTGGCAGAAAAGCACAGTACAGTCGTCCAAACCATCCAACAACAGAGATCTGAATGGCAAATGTGAGAGGGGCATGAACCAGTACCATGGAGTGGAGGGGCCTCTCCTGTTGAGCTGACAGCGAGGCAGTGGACAGGGCAGTCACCTTTGGACAGGTCTGAGCAAGCATATTCTCTCCCCTGCTGCAAAGAGGTGCAGTGACTAGCAACAGGAAAGATTAAAGCCAGATGGCGAGCCTTCTGCTCACCGGATGCCGAGGTCTTCTTCTGTGCTGTCGCTCGTGCCTGTGTGTTTCCTGCCCAAGGGTACTTGAGAGCCAGTTTTAAATTTCAAGTTATAAAATACTAGCATTACCTGTGATAAAAATTTCTGCAAGTTTGAAATTTCAGATATATCAAAAGCTATGTAAAGTGCCATAAAAGATACTCAAGTATAGATTTAACATGTTAGTGTTTTGCTATATTTGCTTCAGCTTTTCGGGGGGAGGGATGCTCTGATTGCACCTAGGGCCTTGTGCATGCCACGCACCAACTCTTCCACTGAGCTGTGTCCCCATGCCCCTCTTCAAACCCCTTTATTGTTTTTTAAAGCCCACTTACTGTAAATTAGCCTGTCTCCTGTTTTATTTCTTTTTTCTGTGTCTATGCCTTTACTTGTTATTGATGTGTGAAGTTTTTTCTAAAAATGTATATTCTTCAAAGAGCCAGCTTTATGTCCCTTACTACTGTCAACTTTCCAACAACTTCTCTTTTTCGCTTCCCTTTATCTACTTGCGGGTTAGCTCAGTTGTTTAAGTACCTGCTTTGGCAAGCCCGGTGACAGGCAGGGCACAGCGGTTCCATCCCTATCTCCACATGCCTGACCAGACCTGCCCTTATGGCAGCCTGAGGCCACAAAAAAAAAAAAAAAAAAAAAAAAAAATTCTTATCTACTTTAGAAAAATCTGTTTCCCTTCTATAATTTATTGATTTTAATGTTTAACCTCTTTAATTACCAATTAGCTTTTTTCTTGTTTTATTTTTGTCTATAAGCATATAAAATTATAAAATAGCTCTAAAGTATATTCTTCTTAGCATACTAAAAATTCTACTACATAGATCATTTTCATTGTCCATATATATGTCCATAATTTATTTTGTGCATGTAAATTAATGAGATTTTTAGGAGTAATTGTGTGATTGTTTAAAAATTCTATATTTAGCATTGAAAACATTACTAAGCCTATAAACATCTTTGGTTGTTGATCTTAAATTTTATTCCTTTGTTGTAAATGCAGTCTATATATACCATACTGAATCTTTGGAAGTTGGCCTAAGGTGGTAACATTTGTCTTTTAAAAATAGCTTGCAAGTCATAGAACCAGCAGGAAGCTGATAGGCCGAGTCAGCAGCAGCCCTGAGTGCTGAGCTCAGTTGGCCCCTCTCCAGTGTGATCCCTCGCCAGTTGCTATCACCCAGGAGAGATGACTGAGCCCCACCACTCGATGCCAGCTAGTACAGTCCTTTATGTGCACTGCTGCACTCTGTTGGGGGCCATGGAAGCTGGAACATGGGTCAGAGGTGTGTAGGTGGGACCAAGCTGTAGTGCCTAAAGCAAACAAGCTACCTCAATCTTGAGAGAAACATCCCGTGTGGTAAAGGTTGGCTGTTAGTTGCTAGGCAACCTTGTGTTACCTGTTACTAATTTTGCAAAAGTATAAATAAAGATCGGTTTTGTTGTGGGGTTGCCTACTGAGCAGAGCAGCAACCACCTAGTCTAGCTTTTGTCTTCTTATCTATCTTTTGCTCATTCCTACGACCGTTTCTCCCCAGGTAGATCCAATCCAATGGAGACCAATGGATCCCTATACCACTGCTATGTTTCTCTTTGGAGGCCTGTGGGGTCACCAGCAGGCACATGCCTATGGGTGTCATGCAGTGGGTTCTGTCTCAGGACACATACACCACAGCTACCTCCTTCATTGAAGTTTCTGTCTTCACTCTCCGTGGGCTTTAGTCTGTACCTCAGATCCTTCCTAGATCAAGGGAACCCACTTCCTTCACACTGCTATATTACATTGTCTGGAGACAACTCTCAGAGAGGCTCTTTCGCTGCTGCTTACCACTCTGTCATCTTGGCTCTTTCTGAATTTACTGTTTTGGGGAGAGTTCAGGTTTTTAAATTTTTGTTGTTGTACTAGGACCTCTTGCCTGTGAGGCAAACACTGAGCTATACCCCTAGTCCCTGCCTTTTTTTTTTTTTTTCCTTAAGAAAGTAGCATTGAAAATCTTATTTTATTGTGGGACTACAAATGTGTTCTTCACATTGTATATGATCAGTTGTATTCTTGGTGATATTCAAACATCAAATATGGAATTAGGTTTTAGGTAATATATTTCTTAATTGTTAAAATCCACATAGAGCAGTACATTTAAATATTATTATATTTCATTGAAAAGGTATATTGAGGGGCCTGGCAGGATGGATCAGTGGTCTAAAGCGCCTGCTTAGGAAAGCTTGGGCGGCTGCAGGGACTGTGGTTCGATCCCTGGCACCACATGCTGCACCAGCCCTGCCCTGAGGGCAGGCTGAACCTGCCATAAAAATAAACAAAGTTCTGAAACAAGAAAAAAATAAAATAAAATTAAAAAAAAAAAAGGTATAATGATATAGTAGTTTCCTGCAAAGAGTTGTAATTTAATGAGTTTGTGATGATGTAGTCACTGTATGTAGTCTGCATTGATTTTCTATTCTCCCAACTTAGAACCTAATAAGAATTTTCTCTTCAGTGTAATAATTTGTGCTGAGTCATACTTTATAGAATCCTCAGATTCTATAAAGTTTTCAAGAGCCTGAGAAAACATTTGTTATATTAGTGGGTGTGTAATGATTACCTGACAGCTGAAAAATAATTTCTTTTTGACTGTCCTGTTATTAAAATAAGCATTCTGGGAAGTGTTTTGAGTTAGTAATGAAGTGGGAGATTCATCTGCCATGTTATTTGTGTGAAAATAATGACATGTGTGAAGTTATTTGACTTAATAAATAAGGTGGGAGACCTCATTTGACATGTTATTTCTGCAAGAATGACAAGCATTTGTATATGAACTTGTAGAAAGGTAAAGTGGTGGCTATAGGTGATTAAGATGTAGGTTAATCATGTCGGGTAAATGATATCCCTAAAGATACCTCAGTTTATACATCTGAGCCAAGCTTCTTAGAAACAAAATCCCTGAGTGGTCAATGGGAAAACGTGCCTTGAGATGTTTAAATAGTTGAGAAGTTGTACTGGGTCAAATAGTATCCCCACAAAATTCGTACTTCCTGGTATGGGCAAATGTTACCTTATTTGGAAACAAGATTTTTTTTCAGTCAAGCTGAGTCATTCTAGATTAAAGCGGGTGCTAATCCAGTAATTGCTGTACTTCATAGAAGGAAGTTTAAACATAGAGACGTGGAGACAGATACAGACAGAGTACCACAAAAGAGACAGAGGCAGAGACTGGAGGGATGTGCTTACAGACCAAGGAAATCTGAACATTGCTGCCAATCACCAGAGCTTAGGAGAAAGAGGAAAGACTTTCCTAGAGCCTTCAGAGAAAACAAGTCTTGGCCAAACTTTGATTCAGACTTGAGCATGGCCTTAGGGAATTACTTTAAAAGATGTTCATTTTGATGTCATGATAAGTAGAAATGGAGTGTGTGCTCGAGGTGGCTGAGCCTGTGTACAAGAGGAGAAGGAGTAAGTCCATGCCATTTGGAAATTCTCTGCCTGTCAGGAGACTTTAGCAGTTGTTCATTTGAGGAACTTGTGACATCACTCGGGGTAAATCAATATAAGGGAAGACTCCTGTAGATTTTTATGCTTACTATGTCCTCATGTATTTTTTTTTTAACTTAGGAACTCTTAAGAAAGTTATGGCTCCTGTGTTATACTATGTTTACCATCTTCTAATAACATGAACTGCTTTTTATCACTTTTTTTCATATTCCCATAGTTTTCAGTTTTGCCTTTTTCTACCGTAATGAACAATGGAAACCAAGCATGTTTTATTTCTTTCTTCTTTTGGAGATAGCATCTCACTGTCTAGCCCAGCTTGCCCTTAAACTTGAAGTAAATCCTCCTGTCTTAGCCTACTGAGTGGTAGGATTATAGGTGTGTGCCCTTGTGCTGGTCTTTGGAGTTATCCATCTTTAAACTGAAATTATTTTCTTTTTGTTCACCAGATTTATCTCTTATTGGTTTTATCTATTTATTTATTTTTCTGGCGGGCTCAGCCTGCTCTGGGAGTGGGGCTCACGCGGCATGTGGTTCTGGGGATTGAACACCAGTCCCGGCAGTTGCCTAAGCTTGCCTGTGCAGATGCTTTAGACTACTGAGCTATTCCACTAGCCCTCTCTTACTAGTTTTAAGAGGTGCTTCCTTTTTGATTTATAATTGTTATAAGATCCTCCTGTTCATCCCTTGCTGTTAAGATAGTCCAGGCTGGTAGAGAACTCTGGTAGAGGACATGCTTAGCATACATGAAGCCTGGGCTCAAAGAAAAAAAAAAAAAAGTTAAAATAGCACCAAAATTTTAGATGACCTCTTATTTTTGGATGTTGGAGTAAAGATAATTTGGTTGCTGCTTGAGCAGTGCCCTGGAAGGGGATGGCAAACACAGAATCCAAAGGTGCCACGTGGTACGGCACAGGAGAGGGAGGCCAAGGTGGTGCAAGCCACTTATCCTCTCCTAGGTTTGGTCCTGCGGGAGAATAGGAATCTGGGACTGGAGCCTTACTGTTAGTGACTAGTTGAAGTTTTAGGAGGAAGATGGAAATCCAAGTTTGAAATTTGTGAAGATTTTATCCTGCTTGCCAGTTAACAAGCATAGCGAGACCCTGTCTCAGAAAGACAAAAAAAAAACAAAAAACAACAACAAAAAAAAGAAATCAGGGGTCCTACCCATCTTCTTGGAGGTGGGAAGGCCAGGCAGTCTGGTGTTTACAAAGCACACTGTTGGTGTTTCTGAGGGTCTGCCTGGGGAACCTTGCTACTGAGTGGCATTTCTCAGGTATAGGGCATTGCACTCCAACCCCTGCAAAAGCTGATGCCTGCATCTGGACCATCCCTGCAGCTCATGGGAGAATAGGTATGGCGCATGACTTCAGCATTGGGAATCTAAACCTCATCAGGTGATTTCTGCATTGCACCAACGTGGGAAAACACTTTCCTAGTATATTCATGGAGTAAGAAAAACATGGGGTATGTATAAAAATACAAGTTTTGGAGTCTTACCTTAGAAATGCTTAGAACTCACAGAACACTAAGCCCTTACACTCAAGGGATGCCCATGCTTATGCAGGAAATACTGCCCAGTTGTGCCTGACAGCAGAGTAATGGCAGTGTAATTGTATTTAATTTTGTTGTCCCATAGGGACTCCTGCATTTGCTTAGATAGACATTAGGTGAGACGGTTTAGGTAGATATCAGGCCCCTTGTATTGATAAGGAACCCAAGATTCAAGTGTCTTCTTTAAAAGGTACAGCTGAGGATGGGAACAGATAGGATGTATGTATTTTCCTCAAGGGAGACAGAGTCTACTTATAAAAACACAAATGTAGGTAGGAGAGGAGAGAGTACAGATTCTAGAATGGGAAAGCAGAGGAGAAGTAATCTAGTCTGTGAGTGGGATGGAATCTGAGAGGACTTCGGAGGATAGGTGCCCTGGCCCATCTTGAAGCTGAGAAAGTTAGCAGGCTTCTGCGAAGGGTTAAGAGGGTAGATGATTGTGTAATGCTATTCTCCAGTTGGTCCTCTCTTCTGTTTATTATTATTATTATTATTTTGTTTTATAGCCTAGATTTTGTATCTTCCTTTGTGCTATTGTTTTGTTTTATTTGTAATAAATTCTGTTTTTTTTTTTTTTTTTTTCTGCCAAGATCTTGCTTATCATCTGATGAAAGTATGGGCTGTCCTTGAACATTGTAAACAAATAAACAAAAAGATTAATTTGACTTATCTAAAATAAAAATTGCAGTAAGCACCCCCACCCCCACACATGGGAAGCCAGATCATTAGTCACTTGAGCTATTACATAGTATTTTATAGAGGTGGATCCTCTTTGAACTGAAACTATTTAGCCAAAAATAAACATTTGTACTGTGATGACTGTGCTAGACTGTTGAGGAATGTGAAGAAATTTTCAAGGCCCATGGATTTATTTCTATAACAAAAGAGGTCCTGCACTCAATCTTTTGTATTATCAAAAATAAAATAAGTATTCAAAGAATAAGAATTATTAAATAAGTTATTTTAATAATTTAATAATAGCTATATAAGTTAATGAAGCCCATTAATATTAACACTCCTATCCACAACTAAAAATATTTCCAGACATGTTCAAGGAAAACCATTTGTTCTTAATTTAAAGTATTGGTTTATGGTGAACAATGTCTGAAAATATAACACAAAATGGATTTGTACCATTATTTAGAAGAATTGCATGTGTCACCAGTGGAGAGCTTCAAATTTTGAATTACAGTAGCCACACTGAGGAGGTATTCCTTAGTGTTTATGCTTTTCCTAGAGAGTCTTGGGAATATTCAATAATGACTCAGCCATATTGAGCTTGGCATTTGCTACGTTAGGCTTTTGTGCAGGTGGATCCTAATCATATGCTGTTTTGGACTTACTCCTATTTTTCTGCATCAAGAAAAAAAAAATCAGTGAGGGATTGTTTTCCATTATCTAATCCAGTGAATTCTTTGTTCTTTTTATGATATGCTATGACCTATTTCCAGAGTTGGTACTTGAAAGAAAACTTTAGTAGTTCAATAAAACTCTTGTAGGCTTTGCCTCATACTAACCCCATGTAGCAAACTGCTGACTTCCATCATTGTTTAAGCTGAGGCTATGAGTTTTCAATTTCTTCTTTGTTTCCACTTCTCTGTTTTCTTGCATTTATGTGTTACTATCCATGACAAATCTTAAACCACTTAGAAAATCTGATCTAGGGAAGCACTTTTTTTTTTTTTTTGTCTTTTTGAGACAGGGTCTCACTGTGCAGTTCAGGCTGGTCTTGAGCTCACTTTTGTAGCCCAGGCTGGTCTTGAACTCACATTGGTCCTCCTACCTCAGCCTCTCCAGTGCTGGGATTACAGGCGTGTGCCACCATGCCTGGCAGGTAAGGACTTTAAAAAAAAAAAAAAAGTTTAATCCTCCCATTGCCAGTGCAATAAGTTGATTATCTGTGATCACCTTTATTATTTTATTCATTTATTTTGAATGTATTTGGTGTAGGGTCTCACTACTCAACTCATAGTGAGCCTCCTATTTTCAGCCTCTACATCTCTGGGGTTACAGGCATGCATCATCATACACGATCTCGGTGACCACTTCAGCACTTCGGGGGTGGGGCTGGTGTACCCTGTGGTGCTGGGGATCAAACCCCAGTCCCTGCACTTACCTAAGCAGGCACTCAGTCCCCTGAGCTAGCTTGCCAGCCCTTGTGATCACCTTTAAAAATATCTAAATGACAGTATGAAAGTTTATTAATTCTGGTTATATGGGAAAGCTGTGTTCATTTAAATTCAAGACTCAAGTATGGCTCAGTAATAAGATAAACATGTTAATATGTCAGAAGATAATGAAAAGGAAAATGAATACTGTGAGACATTACAAAAAGATAACAACATAGCCCCTAGAAAGAAAAATAATAAATAGGAAACATGAAAAACTAGAAAGAGCCATTGGCCAGAAAACATTTTTCAAATAGTCCACCCACTGTGGACCTTTTTCTCTGGCCAGTACAACATTAGAGAATAGAATTCTGGTTCAATTAGATATTTTCGGAAAATCAGAGCCACATTACTTATAATTTCCTTTCACGTATGTAAAATCTAATCTCATGGTCAGTTCACCAACCTGATAACCCAACAGAGGATATTTAAACTTTTGTGAATTTATCTCTAGCTCTAGTAAAAGAATAGAAGAGTAAAAAGTAAAATAAATCAGCCTAGGAGAAGACTTCTTGGATTTGCATTGCGTAGCCCATAGATTCTGGGTCTCACATGTAAGTAGAGAAAGTACAGCAGGTGTTGGGCGTGCCCAAATTTTACCTCCTTAGTAACTTTCCAGGTGCACAACTGTGGCTCTCAGATTGTAGCTTTCCATGTGGAATACGGACATTAATATTCACTGTAGGGTTGATGTGAGGATTGACCGCGGTTGTGGTATGTAAATTGAGTAGAGCTATAGTAGACCCACAGGGATAATAATGGTGATTATAATGGTAGGGGCCATTTATTAAGTGCTTACCAAGAGCCAACCATTTTTTGTAAATAATTTAGCTTGTTTAATCCTGGTAAAAATCATATAAAATAATCACACCACTTGACAGATAAAGAAACCTCGGCACAGATAGCTTCTGTAACTTGCTGATGTTATGAAAGAAAGAGCCAGTAGCTGAAATCAGGTAACACTAGTTCTTCTCAGGAAGTCAGTCAGTGGTTGTGTCTTTGCGCCCAAGACTTGTGTCTGCCCCTCAGCACCTTCTGGGTTCCATCCCTTGATGTATCAGATGTGAATAACAGTCTCTTTTCTCCATAAAACCTAACAATAGTCCTCAATTCATGAATCCCAGTGACTCCTGTGGACATCTAGAGGGGTGGATTGTGTGTCATTATACCTGCTACCCACTTCCTCCTCAAAGCTGAGATTTGCCAACTCCTGCAGAATCATCCTAGGAGTAGCAGCGGCTCATTTAAATGTTGGTGTAGCAAAAGCTCTTCAATCCCGCCACATCTTCATGTCATCTTTCCATCTTGCAGTTCTCTCCTCTCTACTTGTCAACAACTGAATATTTTAAATCGAGCTGGGCTGGGAAGATAGGTCTGAGGCACAAGTTCATGCCTGGCAAGTGCAAGGTTGTGAGTTTGAACCCCAGTCCGGCAAAAAAAAAAAAAAAAAAAAAAAAACAACAACAACAAAAAAATTAAATCGAGCCATTCCTGAAACCAGATTAAATATTAAATATTTGCCCCCCTTAAACTATCTGGTCCTTCCTGTTGGATTCTTTTATACCTTTGTGAGTCATTTTAATTAGAAATCTTCAGCTACTGAAGAAATAGATCAATGGGAGAATGGGAGAGGATCTTTTAGAGCAGTGCTTCTCAAACTTTAATGTGTATATGAATCATGTGGGAGGAGGCTTGGAATGAAGGTTTTGGTGGGGCCAGAGAGTCTACATTTTTCACAAGCTTCTGACACCATTGGTAATGCTGGTGTGAGAGCAGCAAGTATTTAAAGTCCACATATAAGGTGGCTGAGGATTTTCCCTGGTTTCTTTTCCAGATATGTTCACTCTAAAGATAAGAATTACTCATAAGGTGTTCTTTTAGGAGAATTTGGTTCATGTAACTGGCTTCTAGGAAAAACTTTATTGTTTCAACCCAGATAACTGGTGAGGCCATTTTGAGCTCCTCTGGGAAAAGAATAAGTAGCTCATCTATCTCATAGTCAAATTTGATATAAACAGTTTAAAAACAGGTATTTTTACCTCCATCCGTAAAATTTAGTGATTCTTAAATGATCTATATCCTTTAACTCCATGAGGAAGCATTGCTTTGCTACTGTACAAGGTTGAATGTCCTACCACTAGGGGAATAAATGTCTAACCTTGCTCTGGGCACAAAGGCCACATGTGTCTGTTGTTTTGTTCCTCTGGTAACAGCCACTCAACTTCTGTTTTCCTGTCTTTTGAATAGAAGTCTGCTCCCTAGGAATGATCACGAATAATTCTTCAGCAATGGCCTGATAATGCTGATCTGGGTAACGAGACGCTTCGCAGAGCCGTGCATTTGGTGGTGCAGCCTGAGTGTGAAAGGGTGGCCCGCTGTCCTGGTGATGCTCAAGGCTTGTGTGCTCTTTCTGTTCTCAGGGAGGAGAACACTGTTACTACCAGGGCCAGATCCGAGGAAACCCGGCCTCTTTTGTTGCCTTGTCGACCTGCCATGGACTTCAGTAAGTGTTCAAAAAAGTTATCTGTACCTCTCATTCTTTCCATAACGCATTTTTTTTTTAACACATTGTAACAGAAGCTGCTATTTTAAGTCATCCAATAATACTAAGTCATTGCTAATTCAGTCTTTCTTTTTTTGTGTTTGTGAAACAACAGAGATACTAACATTTGAGCTGTTGTTGGGATTGTAGTATGATTTTCTGTAGGGACACTTAAACATTATGTTTCCTGTTTCGTCCCAATCAGATAGTAGGTCGGGAAGCTTTGTTTCCTATTTCTGTGGATGCTTAGCCTCTCCATCCCAGTTCTATCGCTATTCCTTCTCAGCATTGGGGGCTTTTAGATTATTTTTTCTTGTTTCAGAACCTTTGTTTGTTTGTTTATTTATTTATTTTTATGGCTGGCTCAGCCTGCCCTCAGGGCAGGGCTGGCGCAGCATGTGGTGCCGGGGATCAAACCGCGGTCCCTGCAGCCGCCCAAGCTTTCCTAAGCACGTGCTTTAGACCACTGAGCCATCCTGCCGGGCCCCTGGCTTTTAGATTTTTACAGAATAATAAAAACTTCAGTAAATGGAGGCTTGGCAGAGGGAAGCAAGTGATGCAGGAAGCTCTTGTGTTCCAGCCCTTTTCGGCCACAATCTCATCTACCTCGCAGCATTTGGTGTGAGAATCCTGGTGTTTTCAGTGACCCCAGGAGAGGGGCTGGGGAGATAGCTCCGAGGGGCTCGACTCGACTCCCCTCGCTGCCTTTCTCATGACGTTCACCTCCGCAGTACTGAATCCCTTTCTGCATCCTGTAGATGAGGTGTTTGGACTAAATAGATTCATTCGCTTGTTGTTTATTCTCCTTTCTTGGGGGCACAAAACAAGCTAGCACTTTAGTCTGTCCTTCCTTCCTTCCTTCCTTCCTTCCTTCCTTCCTTCCTTCCTTCCTTCCTTCCTTCTTTCTTTTTCTTGTATTTTAGGGCAGGGTCTACAGGATCTACAGGTTCTTACTATGTAGTTTGGACTTGTACTGATTCTCCGGTTTCCCGCCTCTCAAGCTCTGGGATTACAGGCACTTGCTTCCACACCCAGTCTTAACCACAGTCTCAGCATGTGGAGGAATGGGGAGGTGGGAGGGAGTGGACGGTGCAGGGCAGGGATGGGTGGCTGGCTTGGCACCCTGGGGAGCACTTGAGTTTTTGTTGGAAAATTTCCAAGTATATCTTATCTGTCACCAAGTTCAAGGTGTGGCTTTTGTATGGACAAGCAGCTACTGCATTTGTTGTGCACCAGGCACTGGCAGTATTAAGGCAGCTAAGATGGAGT
>PVJA010033655.1:0-23156 GCA_004027025.1 Myocastor coypus | reverse complement strand
ATGATAATGTGGATCTCCACAGGGTCCTTTGTGATTTCACCCTTTTCATTCCCAATTGTGTGGATTTGAGATTTTTCATTCCTTTTTTTAATAAAGTTGGCCAAAGGTTTGTTGATTTTATTTAGTCTTTCAAAGAGCCAATTCTTCAATTTGTTGATTCTTGTATTTCAATCTTAGTCACTATTGCAGTAATTTCTATTCTGATTTTTGTAATTTCTTTTTTTTTCTTTTGTTTATTTATTTATTTTTATGGCCGGCTCAGCCTGCCCCAAGAGCAGGGCTGGCACAGCATGTGGTGCTGGGGATTGAACCGAGGTCCCTGCAGCCTCCTAAGCTTTCCTAAGCAGGTGCTTTAGACCACTGAGCCATCCTGCTGGGCCCCTGATTTTTGTAATTTCATCCCATAGGAGCTGTGGGCTTGCCCAGCTTTTCTTTTTCTAAAAACTTGTGGCTAAAAATTAAGGTATTTGAGCTTACTATATTTTCCTGATAGAAGTATTCACTGCTATAAATTTCCCCGTGACTGTATGAGGCTTTAGAGGGACATGTAGACAAAAACCCTAACATTCTGCCTCAGGCCTTCCAAAGACTCGTGCGTGCACATCCTTTTATGCAAAAGTCATTTAGTCTATCTTTAAGAGTTGTCAAAATTCTGAGGAAAAAAGATAGGAAAAATCATGCAAGTGTATACAGGATAGCTGAGATGATTGTACTACTGATTTGCATCAGTTATATTTTGGTATGTATGTATGTATGTATGTATGTATTTTGCGGGACAGGGGTTCAAACTCACGACCTTGCACTTGCCAGTCAGGCACTATCTCCCATCCCCCGTCAGTTATTTTTTTAAAAGTATCAGTTAATGTTTAAAATTTTCACTTTGACTAACTCTATATACTAATATCTGCAATCTGAGCAACTAAATGAAGGACAGTAACATGCAATATAAAAACCAGGGTTAAGTACACCTTTCATCTTGTTCTTCTAATGTGTATTGTTTGTAATGTCTTACCAGTCAAAAAAGACAAGGAAAAGCTAGGTGGTGTACACCTGTAATCCTAGCACTTGGGAGGCTGAGGCAGTAGGATCAATGGGAGTTCAAGACCATCCTGAACTGCATACTGACACCCTATCTCAAAGAAACAAACAAACAAAAAAAAGGAAAAATAAGTTTTTTTTTCTTGTTTAAAATTTATTTTATTTGCATCTACAAGTACTGCTGCATGCTTAAATTGTTCATGTGAACCCATTTCATCCAAAAGGGAAATAAATGTACAGTGTTTGCAGTCGTGCAAGAATAACTGGCATGGCCCATCCGAAGGTGTTCCACGAGAATCTACAGAAGACCTAAATTGGCTTAGCTGTTTTGAGTAGCGTTTCGACTGTCTTTATTTTCCAGGCTATAAGGGATCTTCACCCTCACTTTGATTTTTTTTTTAATTTAATATTTTTATTGTTTAAATTTAACACAGGTTATATTACATATTTTCATCATCAAATAAGTTTAGATTAATACATATAGGTATATAAGATTGATCAAACAATTAAACATTAACCCTTTTAAATCAACATTACTTTTTTTTTCTTTTTCTTTTCCCCTTTCTTCTTTTTTGAAAGTTGACATATTGCATATTGTCCTCACAATCGTTCTACAGAGTACAGTGTGTGGGCATGACCCACCTCCTTATTGGTGTTGCTTAGAAAAAAAAATGCTTCATTACAATGCATGAAACGCAGAGCTAGATTGGTGAGATGAGCTTTAGGAGGCTTAGATTCAATAGCCTTCAATATTACAAGCTTCACTGGTGGCCCACTGCAATTGCAGAACATTTGACTGTGTATGTATCTGCTTCCTCTTAGTCCAAAGAGAGGTATATTCACTTTGATTTTTTGAAACCCGCTGAATGTCAGTTTTAACAGGCAAGTGGACTGAGCTAATTTCTAACAGCTACATGACGATATCCGTGAAAAGGACTCCTGGCATCGTGGAGACCTGGGGTAAGGAAGATTCCTAAGTAATGTAAGCATCACTTGTACAGGAACAGGTGGGTGTCCCTTGAGCAGTCTTGTGTTAAGATGTCTATGTTGCTTCCCTCACCAGGTCTTAAGAGCCAAGGGCACCAGGTATAAACTCACTGCAGGTTTTTACAACAGGAAACTAGAGCAGGAGGTGCAGTAAGCTTTACTTGTTGAGGTCTCATCTAAATACTACAACCACGATGAGCTCCTGAGTATCTGTGTTGCCTCTACGTCATTCAGGTTACTTTTACATATCTCGCTGGCTTTCTTTTTTTCTTAGGCTAGTGGAAGAGTTAAACCAGAAACAGCTCACAACAGCCTTGTCAGATGATGTCTGAGAGTCCAGCAGATACTCTACCACTCTTCCTCCTCTCATTCCCCAATAAATGAAATCAGTCCTTGAATGTTAAAAGTACTTTATAGAAAAAAAAAAATTAGTTTTCTATCAGTATCCTTGTCAGCATATTCTGAACGGTTCTCAAGAGTGCCTTCTCTTTTATAAAATAAACACTTCCTACTGTTTGAAGTATATGTGAACTTTCAATTTTGTTCCCTGTTCCTTACTTTGCATCTGAAAAGCCATTTCTGAGGAATTGAAACCCCAGAAGATAGCCATCACAAAAATGTTAATTTAAAGAAATGATGATTCAAAGGAAGACTTGAAGAGAGGTACTATTTAGGAGCTAAATGGCAGCCAGCCCCTGAAGGGAATTGCTCTAATTATTACCTAAAAAGTAAAGTTACACAGCTATATTCAAGGTCATAAAATAAATCATTACTTTAAAACTAGAATGCAAGAACAGGCAAAAAATCAAACCAAAACAAAACAAAACTAAAAAGCCAGCTGAAACAAGGACTTAAGAATGATTTGAATCGGGACACAGACCCAGCGGTCCTTGGTTGAGCACTAATCACATTACTCCATTATTTCCATCCTCACTGACATTTCAAAGTCATATCACTCATTTTGTTAGGACTCAAAATCTCAATCCAGTAGCCGTCAGGGTCTTGAATAAATGCCAGGCCTTTCATTCTACCATCATCAGGTTTCTTCACAAATTTGACTCCCAGTTCTTCAAATCTTTTACAAGTGGTATATACATCAGGAACAACGATTCCAATGTGACCGAATCCCCGAGGGTCTGAATTACCATTGTGGTAACTCTGGGCAGCATCATCTTCAGTGCCCCAGTTGTGTGTCAACTCAAGTGTAGCTTTTCTGGAGAATGTCCATGCTACTTGCTCATTTTTATCTTTGGGGATATCATTTTTATCCTCATAAGCCAAGAAATAGAGTGAAAATTTCACATTAGGAAAATCAAATTTTTGGAGCAGCGTCATTCCAAGAACTCGAGTATAAAAATCCAGTGATTTCTTAGGATCCTTAACTCGTAACATAGTCTGCTGCAACAAAAAATCCTTGGTGCTGGGGTTGCGTCGGAGCAACAACCATATGCAGCTTCGTCAGTAAGGCCGCCGCTCGCGGGCTGAGTTTCAGTCATGGCCACAGCGAAGTATCAGGGACAGAAGACAGAACTCGGAAAAATAAGGTTTATTGAAAGAGTCAATGTTTAATTATATGACCAATTTTAAATACCTATACCAGGTAATCTGAACAACAAATTTGACAATAACAATACATAGTATAACAACTATTGTCAATTTTCTGTCTTGTTTTGAAATTCTGCATCATTTATATTGTTGTATGTTACTTTGTTTCTGTCTTTTTGCTTGTTTTTGTTTTTACTCTTTTAAAAAAAGAAGTGTTACCAAAATCATAACAGCTTCAGCATTGTTGAAAAGTCCAAGTCCCCAACTTAAAAAAAGTCCAAGTCCCAAGTCTCCTCCAAGATAGGACAAACTCTTAGCTGGGAGCCCCTGTACAACTGAAAAGTTAAACATTTTCAGCATTCAGTGACACAGGATAGACATTCCTTGTATTTGATGGGTTTTGATGCTACTCTTGATATTAATTACTTTTTAACTGTCGTTTTATAAATTTTCCTAGTATACTGTTCATTTCACATGCTGGCCTTTTTTACAGACTTTGATTGATTGATTCATTCATTCATTTACTTTTGCATCCCAGTAACTACGGTTACAGGTGCAAATTGTGTCTTGTGTGGCAGTTAATTATGGATGCTTAAGCATTTTTATCTTTCATTGGTAATTTAACTGGAATTAACTTCCATGTATGCTTTGAGTCATAGACCAACATTTCCATGCCCCTTCTTGCTGCAGATGTACAGTTGAGCTTAAAGAGACTGGTCTGGGGCTTGTGGGTTAGCTCAGTTGTTTAAGCACCTGCTTGCGCAAACCCAGTCAAGACACAGGGCACTGCAGTTCAATCCCAGCTCCACATGCCTTACAAGACCTGCCCTGAAGGCAGGCTGAGACAGTCTAAATAAACAAATACAATAAAGAGATTGGTCTTTCTCCTTACTGGACCCCAATGGCACTTTTATTTTGATGGAGTGATTGAAAGTAGGTAGATTTTTTTTCTGAGCCCTTTATTCTATATTTTTACATGTATTTTTGCAGCACTCTGTGTTTACCTCCTTTAATAATGGCACTTTGGCTTAACTACCTGTCCAGCAAATAGCTTAACTGCTTGGCTGGCAAGCACATGGTCCTGAGTTCAGTCTCCTGTACCATAAAATGATAATGGCACTTTAAATTTTTGCTTGTAACCAGTGTTTTATTTCTCCCATCTTAGTACTAACCATGTGTAACCATGCTTAGTTTCTGAGATTAAGGAAGATCCAGTATTTTATTTCTTTGTATTGCCTAGGTAAGGCACTTACCTCAGCTTCCCTAACAGTGTTAACAAACTGTGGCAACTGCTTCTTAGTCTCAGAAAGCAAGCTATTCATTGCTCACCATTAGGCAAGTACCCTTCTCAGGTAATTACTAAGAGTTTTTCTTCATGAACAGATGCTGAATTTTAATGTCAATTGGTTTTTTTTTGTTTTGGTTTTTTTTGTTTTGTTTTGTTTTGTTTTTGTTTGTTTGTTTGTTTGTTTGATCTACAGAAATGATACAGTGTTTTTTCTCTTTATTCCAATATAAGTTAATTTGATTTGGCTATGTTTAGAAATATTAGTCTTCTAATTTTCAAACAGGTTTTAATAGCATAATTATACTGGCCTGGTAAAATGAGGAAATGTGTACTGTCTGAAAGAGTTTTTCTAAAGTTGGTTGTACTTTTTCCTCACACTTTAAGATTTCATAGGAAAAATTGTAGAGACTTACAATCTTTACTCAGCTTATTAACCTGTGCTGCTGAGTTGTGAAGAGTTGGGTCCTGTATGTGCACAGCTTAGATCAACATACTGAAGGAAGGATGTGTTACAGTGTGGATTTTTAGGAAATCACTTCTTTGCAGTCCTCTTTGCTTAGATTTTGACCAATAATACTCAAGTACTCTGACCTTTGACTCTTCAGCCTCCTGTAGCTGTTGCTTCTTCTTGTCCATGTTATTGGGGTAATGCTTTTGCTCAAGAGAAAAAAAAGATCAAAGATAACTTATGTTTTATCCTCCTGTGTGGCACATTTTTCAAGGAACAGAACTTCTGAAACCCCACCTGCTGGGTGTTCTCCATTGCCTTGATAAAGATTTATTTTATATATTTGGTCTCAGTGCTTTTATATGAAAGTCAAGCGTTAATCTAACGTAAGCTGTTTTTGTCATAATAAAAATCTCTGTAAAGGGCTGGCATGATAGCTCAGTGGACTAAAGTGGCTGCTTAGGCAAGCTTAGACAAAGCATAAGGATTGTGCTTGGATCCCAGGCACCACATGCCCCTGCGGGCCTGCCAGAATCCAGGCATGGTGGTGCATGTGTGTAATCCCAGTACTGTGAAAGCTGAAAGCAGGAGGATTGCCATGAGTCCAAGCTGCATCAGGAAACCCTGTAACAACCAAATACATTAAAAAAACAAAAAACTTAAGTAAGGTTAGTAATGCCACTCTCACAGGATTGTTGTGAGGATTATGGACAGCTTGGGCAAAAAAAGTGCTTAGAAAAATTACTCAGATGTGGCATCTTCATTTTAGCTTGTTTTATTACCCCTGTTATCCTCTTGAATGCAACTAAAGTCCTTATAATTCAGCTGTATTGAATCTTTACTCCCTTAGTATGTACACATAACCTTTATAATTGTGTATGTTTCCCTTTAAAATTTTGTGTCATAGTCATTGGTTCCCTAAAATTAAGGCCTTACTTTCTATGCTACTGTTTCTATAATTGCACGTACATTAGGGCAGAATTTAGAGGAAATCACTTTTTTTTTCTCCCCCTTTTTTTTTTGTGGGACCAGGGTTCGAACTCACAACCTTGCACTTGCCAGACAGGCGCTTGTGCCACCGAGCTATCTCCCCAGCCTAGGGCAGATTTTTTTTTTTTTTTTTTTTTTGAGACAGGGTCTCACTATGCAGTTGAGGCTGGCCTTGAGCTCACTTCTGTAGCCCAGGCTGGTCTCGAACTCCCACCAATCCTCCAGCCTCAGCCTCCCAAGTGCTGGGATTATAGGCATGCGCCACCACGCCCGGCTTCTAGGGCAGAATTTAAAACAAATTGACTTTTGCATTATTCTGAAGACTGAAAGTCTGAGAAGATAGTGCATGGTTGAGTTCTTCCTTTTTATCTCTTTAAGATTTAGTATAGGGTCTACAAGGGTCTCACTATGTAGTTTGGACTTGTAGTGATCCACCTGTTTTCAGCCTCCAAAGCACTGAGATTACAGGCGCACACTACCACACTGTCTCAGTTGCCCTCTCAGCACACCCTAGGGGTATGGGACTGGCACAGCTATGATACCAGAGATTGAACTCCAGCTTCCAGCCTCTACACTCTTGTCTAAGCAGGTGATTTACTCTGCTGAGCTATCTGGCCAACCCATTCATGGTTGAGTTCTGATGAGCAGTTTCTGGGTTGCAGACAGCTGCCTTCTTACTGTGTCCTTACATGGATGGAAAAAAGCAAACTCATGTGTTTTTCTAAGCTTCTTAATCCATAATGGAACCCTAGTCCCATGATCTCTTCCAAATCTGATTACCTCTCCAAAGTCTCATCTGTATCTACCATAATGTTGTGGGGGTGGGACTATAGCATAGAAATTTAAGGGCAGAGGACACAGCTTAATCTAGAGTAACACCCTTTCTCAGTTATGTTTGTTTTTGATAAAGTGTGTCAGAGAATGGAAGTGCTGAGAATGGAAACAGGAAGAGTGGAAGTTTGAGCCCAACCTGGGCAATTTGGCAAGACCCTGTTTTGTTTTGTTTTTTGTCTTTTTGAGACAGGGTCTCGCTATGCAGTTCAGGCTGGCCTTGAGCTCACTTTTGTAGCCCAGGCTGGTCTCAAACTCACACTAATCCTCCTGCCTCAGCCTCCCAAGTGCTGGGATTACAGGCATGCGCCACCACGCCCAGCTCTAAGACCCTGTTTTTTTAAAAATTCATGTGGAAAGGGTATGGCTCAATGTGAAAGCCCTAGGTTCAGGCCTCAGCATCACACAGGCAAACACACCATTTTTTTTTAAATATAGTAGTAGCTCATTAATAGTGCTCAAGAGGCTACGGTAGGCTGTGGGATACATTGCAAGCTTGAGGCCAGCCTACACTACATAGTGAGACCTTGTCTCAGAAAAAAACTACAATATAATAATTACAGTTATCACCACTTACCTATTTGATTTCAGTAGTTTCTTTGAGACAGAATCTCACCATGTACCTCATCTTTCAACTGCAGTTTCCTGAGTGCTAGGATTATAGTAGTACACTACTATGCCCAGTTTACCTTTTTGCGCTCTCATACCATTCCTTCTGTTCTCTAAAACCTCCATCAGACTTGTGTTACAGTGCTTCCATCTTCTGTAATTTTATTTTTAAACCAAGGTCTCCCTTGTGTTTCCCAGGCTGGTCTTGAACCTCTGGACAGAATTCTCTAGTTTCAGCCTCCTGATTGCTGGAACTACAGGCAGGCATTATGACTGGGCCAGGCTTTTCAGTGTCTCTTAAGCCTTTCAACATTTTTTTACTGAGGTGTAATTTGTTTATAGAGTGGAATGAGGAGACATCAAAGTTATAATTTGATCCATTTTTCTGCAGAGTTTCATCCATTTTGATAGATGCAAACACTCATGTAACCTACAACTTTATAAAGTTCTAGAATATTTCTTTTTTTTTGAGACAGGATTTTGCTCTGGTCCAAACTGGCCTCAAATGAGCAACAATCCTTCTTTTTTTGTCATTTTGAGACAGGGTCTTGCTATGCAGTTCAGGCTGGCCTTGGGGTCACTTTTGTAGCCCAGGCTGGTCTCAAACTCTTACCAATCCTCCTGCCTCAGCCTCCCAGTGCTGGGATTACAGGCGTGCGCCACCACGCCCAGCTAGTTCTAGAATATTTCTGACTCCCAGAAGTTCAATCATTTATTTCCTGGTCATTCTTCCTTCCTCAGAACAGTCTTCGATTTCTAGAAATTAGATTTCCTTCTTGTAGTACTTAATAGAAATGGATTATCAGGCTGTGAGTTATATGTTCAGTATCAGATGCATGTCTAGCACGTGCCAGGTTCCGGGTTTTAATCCCCAACATTGTGAAAAGAAAGCAAATGGAGAAGAGGGAGGGTGAGAAAGAAGGATGGAAAGAAATGGAATACATAGTTTTGGGGTCCTGTGTATTCCCATATGAACCTATCTCCCAAATATTTCTCCCCTTCTCTCAGCCTTTAACCCTTCCCTAATTTGTGTATTTCTCACAAAATTTCTGGTCTATGGAGATGTAGTATCTTCACTAGTGCACTGTTATTATCTTTTTTTATTTTAAGGAGAGGGAAGGATTATTTCTTTATGTATTTAATACAGAGTCTACAGAGCTTCACTACATATTGATTCTCCTGTTTTTAGCCTCCCGAAGGCTGGTATTACATGCACACATCACCATGCCCAGTCTCAGTCACTGTCTCAGCAACCCTGGGGGAAGGACTGGCACAGCACACTGGGGATTGAAGCCCAGCTGCTGTGCTCTGCCCAGGCAGGCACTGTAGTTTGCTGAGCTATCAGGCCACCCCCAGAATTCTTTTTTAAAAAAATTTATCCAGATGGGCTGGGGAGATAGCTCAGTAGATGTCTTAGTTACTTTTTACTCGTTGCTGGGACAAATAACCAACACTCAAAATGAAGGAAGGAAAGGTTTATTTAGCTCACAATTACTGGAGGTTTCAGTCCATTCTTGGCTGGATCCAAGGCTGCATGGCACATGGCAGAGAGCAGCAGTTCATGGTGGCAGTACAACAACAAAATGATGACAGAGCAACAGAGATCAACAGCTACAGCTTTAGTGTCTCTCTCTCTCTCTCTCTCTCTCTCTCTCTCTGTTGCTCTTTATATTACATTCAGGCTCTCTGCCTTAGGATATCTGATATCTGCCCTAGACCACACCCATAGTCTCAGCCTTACTCAGACCGATAATCCCATCAGTACTAACACACAATCCCAGGGATCATGAATCAAGTCTCAATCTATAGAAGCCACGCCACATGATTGCATGAGGCTTTGGGGGAACAACTAGACATAAACTGTAACAGTAGAATAAGTACTTGCCTGGCAAGCTCAGGCTCTTTTTGAGACAGGGTCTCACTGAACACTTCAGGCTGACCTTGACCTCACTCACTTCGTAGCTCAGGCTGGCCTCAAACTTGCAGTGATCCTGCTGCCTCAGCCTCCTGGGTGCTGGGACCCAGCTGCTTCATGTCTTTTTTTTTTTTTTTTTTTTTTTTTATGACATTACAAGTTCGAATTAAAACAAAAAATTACAAATGATAGGTGCGTGCCTGTGGCTGGGCCTTGAGTGTGGCCCAGTGCAGAGGGTTACCACTGTCTGTACTCAGTAGGTGCCATGAGGTAGAGGCTTACAGCTCTCAAGCATCTTCCTTTCCATTTTCCTCTGTAGAAATAAATCTCATTGTAGAGACTATAAAACTTTATAAAGGCATATCTTTTGAAGTCTGAAGTGTAACTTTGTTTTCAGAAAGCAGTTAGTAAATTACTGGTACATTACGTATATACAGTAGTTTTGTTGGTAATTAACAGTATTTTATTAGATGTTACTAATAATAGGAGAAAGATCCCTCTTTGGATAAGTTGATCATAAATTACAACATGATTAGTATTGCAATTGAGTGTTCCTGAAATGAAGAGTAGGTTACATTGGTCTTTTTGAGACAGGGTCTCACTGTGCAGTTCAGGCTGGTCTTGAGCTCACTTTGGTAGCCCAGGCTGGTCTCAAACTCACACTGATCCTCCTGCCTCAGCCTCCCAATCGCTGGGATTACAGGCATGCGCCACCATGCCCAGCAAATTTAATTTCTTTTATTTATTTTTTTCCTTTTATTAAGGCTGGTTCAGTCTGCCCTGGGGGTGGGGCTGGTGCAGCATTCAGTGCTGGGAGTCGAACTGTGGTCCCTGTGGTTGCCTAAGCTTGCTTAAGCAGGCACTTTAGACCGCTGAGCCATCTCTCTGGCCCCCACATAGGTTAATTTTTAAAATGCTGTAAAGTATATGCTGTAGAAATTTTATGGTTAACTAGTTTGTGGAGAAAAAACCCTACTTAGTTGACGAGGTATAAATGATACATACTGTTAGGAAAAAAGACAATATAATATTTCAGGAAGTGAAAACAAATGTAGTTTTTGTTTTGTTTTGTTTTTTGTGGGACCAGGGTTCAAACTCACGACCTTGCACTTGCCAGGCAGGCACTTGTGCCACAGAGCTATCTCCCTGACCCCCAAATGTACATAATGTTAAATAAGAGTTATTTTGAATAAGAGTTAACAGTTTGAAGCACTAAACCAAATTCACTTGTCATCACAAAGATTCAATAAAGCTTATGGATGTTGCCTTCCCCAAAAGTTATTAACTGAAGCTAAAGTAACTCAATTAAGTAAATACTTTTGAGTTAAACTTTAGATGGTACAAGAATTTTTTTTTTTTTTTTTTTTTTGTGGGTCCAGGGATCAAACTCAGGACCTTGTGCTTGCCAGGCAAGCACTTTTTCCACTGAGCTATCTCCCCAGACCTGAGAATTACTTTTACTAGAATAAAATGAGATTAATTTGGATGTCATATTAAAGTACTTTTTTCTTTTTGAGACAGGGTCTTGCTATGTAGTTCAGGCTGGCCTTGAGCTCACTTTTGTAGTCCAGGCTAGTCTCAAACACACTGATCCTCCTGCCTCAGCTGCCCAAGAGCTGGGATTACAGGCGTGCGCCACCACACCCAGCTCAAAGTACTTATAAAGGAAAAGAGCCCTGCATTATAACCTTATTCTGATGGCATGGCTAGTAATAACCTGATATCAAGGCTTCATAGCTTATAACCAAAAGCATATTAAAGGCATAATTTAAGTATTCTATAGTTAACATTTTAAGAATATGAACTTACTGAAAATGAAAAATCAGAGAGTTTTAATATGTTTAGAAGTAAATAAAAGTTTTCACATCTTCAGTTATTATACCAAATTATGAGCAAATAGCACCCAGGTTACTTAAAAGTTAGTGTAGTCATCCTAAAAAATACTAAAGTGGAATCATGGCAATTTAGGCAAGAGATTCATCATATCCAAGTGCACACTCAGGTGTAAATCCAGTAAAGAAGTTATAGTGAATTCTGCATAAGTAGGCATCTGTCATTTGATACCATTTTGGGGTAGAAATCGAATGTGAAGAGATGAGAAATTTTGTGTCAAAGTTTTGGCCATCAAAAAGTATTGTCACACACTCATGCACAAAACTACTTCCTAAAGAGTTGTCCAAAATCCCTCATATAAAAGAATTAAGAATGTAATGGAAGAGAGCACAGTCTTGCCAAGTTGGACAAATGACAAAAACAAATTGAAGTTCGACCTTTCCTGTGAGCTCTATCTACCACATGTCCACATACTTTTCCCAGCTGCAAACCTATCTCAAAAAGGAGTTGTCTGTGCTGGCTTCTATTACACTGGCATGAATGACTTAAGTCAGGTGCTTTTCTTACACCCTGATGTTAGATAACTGGAAAAAGGGAGACCGTGCAATTAGAAGGCATAAGCAGCTGTACCTCAGCTGCAGCTTTGCTGAGAACCTGACTTCCACAACCCTGCAGTCCCTCCCCATCTTAAGAATAACCCTGCAGTGATAAAGTGTGCCACATTCATTAGCTCCTCCTTTGAAACCCAGTGGTCCACTCAGTGGTTTTTATTCTGGCCTTTCAGTGTACCTTCTCCACTCCAGAACAGTTGAAAACTCTCCAGTGAGGACTAACCCCTACAGTTATGCCATGAATACCAAAGAAGCCAGATTGCTTACTTACAAGATGCAGCCATTGACCTTTTTGTCACCATTGGACTTGGCAAGATCTGGCTTTTATTACATAGAACCTAGAGATAGAGTTACCTGCTTTGCCTGTGGTGGAAAGCTGAGTAACTGGGAGCCAAAGGACAATGCCATGTCAGAACACCAGAGGCATTTTCCCAACTGCTCATTTATAGAAAAGTCTCTAGAAATGCTGAGGCTTATTGTTTCAGATCTGTAATTGTAGAATGTAGACACTCGCAGTTCGGATGCAGTCATTCATTCATGTCTTGGCCATCTGCGGTTCCAGTTCAGCCTGAGCAGCTCACAAGTGCCAGTCTTTATTATGTTGGTCACAATGATGATGTCAGATGCTTTTGTAGTGATGGCGGCTTGAGGTGTTGGGAATTTGGAGATGACCGTGGGTAGAGCACGCCAAGTGGTTTCCCAGATATGAGTTCTTGATACGCACGAGAGGGGAGGAATTTGTCTATGAAATTCATGCTAGATATTCCCATCTTGAACAACTGCTGTCAAATTCAGACATTCCTGGAGAAGAAAGTATTGATCCATCAGTTGTACATTTTGGATCCAGAGGAAGTTCTTCAGAAGATGTCATCATCATGAGTACACCTATGGTTAAAGCTGCCTGGTAAAGCAGACAGTTCAGAGTAAAATCCTGACTTCCAGAGAGAACTACAGTTAATTATATTGTATCAGCCCTTCTATACCTTTATTTATTTTATATTATGGCTGACTCAGCCTGTCCTGGGGGTGGGGCTGATACAGCATGAGGTGCTGGGGATTGAACCACGGTCCCTGTGGTTGCTTAAGCTTGCCTAAGCAGGCGCTTTAGACCGCTGAGCTATCTTGCCGGCCATGTATCAGCGCTTCTTAGTGCTAAAGATGAAAGAAAAGGTGAAGGAAAGAAGTTGAAGAGGTGATGTCAAATGACTTATCTTTAATTTGGAAGAACAGAATGGCTCTCTTTCAGTGCTTGACAAGTATACTTCCTATCCTGGATAATCTTTTAAAGGCCAACATAATAAACAGGAGCATTAAATTATTAAAAACACAGACACCTTTACAAGCAAGAGAACTGATTGATACCCTTTTAGTTAAAGGAAATGCTGCCAGCATCTTCAAAAACTGCCTAAAACAAATTGACTACATTATTTGAGAACTTACTTGTGAAAAAGAATAAGAAATATATTCCAACAGAAGATGTTTCAGATCTGTTACTGGAAGAACAGCTGAGGCAGCTGCAGGAGAAGAGAACTTGTAAAGTGTGCATGAACAAGGAGGTTTCCATTATATTCATTCCCTGTAGCCACCTGGTGGTGTGCCAGGAAATGAACCCCTTCTCTTAAGAAAGTGCCCTATTTGCCAGGCTATAGTCAAGGGTACTGTTTGTACATTTCTCTCATAAAACAAAATAGGTTGTATGCTGCCTATACAGAGAAGTCTTTATTGTTGAACATTTGAAATTATCTGAAACCAAAAAGAAATTATTGGTTTTTCACCTGTTAATATTCATATTCTGCTTTGCTTTGGTATTAAGAATTTTGTCTCAAGGGGCCCGGCAGGATGGCTCAGTGGTCTAAAGTGCCTGCTTAGGAAAGCTTGGGTGGCTGCAGGGACCACGGTTCGATCCCCAGCACCACATGCTGCACCAGCCCTGCCCTCAGGGCCGGCTAAGCTGGCCATAAAGATAAATAAACAAACAAAAGTTCTGAAACAAGGAAAAAATAAATAAATAAATAAATAATTTAAAAAGAAAGAAGAATTTTGTCTCAAGAAAGGTCGTATTTTCTATGTAACCTTAATGTTCAGTTGCCAGGAAGGGCTGATTGATGAGCTGAATCAGTTACATCTGTGAACGTAGGAGTGAAGTACAGCGTGAATGTTGGGATCCTTAGGAGTTACTGTTTCTGGTACTGTTAGTGAGAGCTTTGAGTACTAAAGAGCTGCAGTTTGCAAGTACAGTACTAGAAACCAGTAACTCTGGAAATCATCAGTCATGGTGCCTGAGTCGTTCTTGCTATTTAACTGCTGTGAAAATGTACTTATGTTATGCCTTGTCACTGTTAAACAAGACTTCTCTCGTGAGAAATGTCTTAATAAAGCATGTTGAAAGGGAAAAAAAGTGATAGCAAAATTTCACTCAACAAAGTAATATGAAAAAAACCCACAAAGTAATATGAATTTCACAGTATTTGTGTAATACGTAGGATTGTATTCCAATTAGTTATATTACCAGGTATATGCATATAATTCAGGTATCTTTTAAAAAAAGAAAAATGATGTTATATATAATTGAAGTTTTTGTTTTGTTTTGTTTTGTTTTGTTTTGTTTTTGTGGGTCCAGGGTTCAAGCTCACAACCTTGCACTTGCCCAGCAGGCACTTGTGCCTCGGAGCCATCTCCCCAGCTCCCTATAATTGAAGTTTAAACTGTAAGTTCTTTTGCAAGAATTAGTCACTGTCCTGAAGTCCATGATTTATGCCCATGCATACTGTGTATTTTAATATATATATATATATATATATATATATATATATATATATATATTTAACACTTAAATATATATACACTTACGTAAACTTACACATATCTGTCAACACATTTTCACTTAAAATTTTTTTAGAGTTATCCATATTGGGCCAGGGAGATAGCTCAGTAGAATAAGCACTTGCCTGGAAGCACAGGGTCCTGAGTACAATCCCCACTACTGCAAAAAAAAAAAAAAAAGTAACCCATGTTGGTATATATGTATGTACATAAGTCCCTGCCTGGCAAGTGCAAGGTCGTGAGTTTGAATCCCAGTCCCACCCACCCACCCCCAAAAAATACGGATGCAATTTATTTGTGTCACATTTTTGTATGAATTTTATTTATCCATACCTTTCCTGGTGTGTAATAAGATCATTTCCAATTGCTACTATTGCTTATGCTTCTATAGTAAACCTCCTTATCATATTTTATTCATATTTCCTGGAGACCATTCACAAGATTGTTATCTACATACCTGAGGAATGCTCTCCTGAATGTCTTTTTTCTTTCTGTGAATTGCTTACTCATATTTGTAGCCCATGTTTATATCTGGATGTGTAGTCCTATACCAGCATTTTGTCTTGTTAATATAATTGGAATTTTTATTGTTCTATGTTTTGAGTTTGTGTTTTCTTAAAGTTTTTTTTTTTTTTTTTTTTTTTTTTTTTTTTTTTTTTTTTTTTTAATTTTTTTTTTTTTTTTTTTTTTTTTGATATATTTATTGGGGGAAAGAAAACTCCTGTCCAAGAGAGGGATAGGAAGGGGCCCCAAGCAGGTTGTCTTTTTTTTTTTTTTTTTTTTTTTTGTTGGGCCGGGGTTTGAACTCACGACCTTGCACTTGCGAGGCAGGCACTTATGCCATGGAGCTATCTCCCCAGCCTCAGGTTGTCTTCTTAAAGTATGTTTTCACCAAAAGCTTGAAAGTCTATTTTGGCCAGATACATGGGAAGAGTGTTAATCCTTTGTCACTATGAACTTTCCTGTCTGTTACTCTTTTCTTCATTGCTGGGACAAAATAACCTGACACCCAAAATGAAGGAAGGAAAGGTTTGTTTTACTCAATTAGTGTAGGTTTCAGCCCATACTCAGCTGTCTCCAAGGCAGACTGGTACCTGACAAGGAGAGCAGTCTTTCATGGCAGTAGCAAAGAGCAAGAGCAAAAGGATTAGCAGCTGTTCAGTCAGCTAGCTAGCCTCTTTCACTCCTCACATTGTAATGCAGAGTATGCCCCAGGGCACTCACACTCACAATCCCAGCATTGGATCAAGAATGAACCACAAGGGGGCCCGGCAGGATGTCTCAGTGGTCTAAAGCACCTGCTTAGGAAAGCTTAGGCCGCTGCAGGTACTGAGGTTCGATCCAGCACCACATGCTGCACCAGCCCTGCCCTCAGGGCAGGCTGAGCCGGCCATAAAAATAAATAAACAAAAGTTCTGAAACAAGAAAATAAAAATAATCAACCACAAACTTCAGAAGCCACCCTGTGACTGCATGAGGCTTTGCAGTGATAACTAGACACAAACCATAACAGTTTCTTTTCTTTCTCAGACCCTTTGAACAGATGTTCACCATGTTGAGATATTAACCGTCACATATGATTATGCCCGAATTTGAAAATGGCAGAGGGAAATAACAATGAAGAGGTAATTCACTTGAATAGTTTTCACTGCCAAAGGGGACAAGGTAAGTTGTTTGTTCTTTCTCTTGTCCTTTGTTACTTTTTCATTCAGTATTGCACACAGTATCTTCTTTGAAATGAACCCATTATGTTCTGTTGAAAATTCAGAGACAGTGAGTTGTTTTTTTTTTTTTTTTTAATTTTTATTTATTTATTTATTTTTCTTGTTTCAGAACCTTTGTTTATTCACTCATTTTTATGGCCGGCTCAGCCTGCCCCAAGGGCAGGGCTGGCACAGCATGTGATGCTGGGGATTGAACCGCGGTCCCTGAAGCCACCCAAGCTTTCCCAGGCAGGGGGTTTAGACCACTGAGCCATCCTGCCGGACCCCCGACAGTGAGTTTTTAGATGTCAGTACATCAGGCATGAAGGAACTTGTCAGACTCCATTTGTATCAGATAATGATAGCTGCAGCATAAATGAAATTGAAGATTCACCTATCACAGTAGATAAAGTAGCCTGGAGATAAGATGTGAATATGTAGTCATTGGATCTAAAGTTGTACAGCTATGGAGGAGTGTTAGTTCTGCCTTTGATGGAACGTATAGGTAGGTGCTGCTAAATATTCTGCTGCCCTTAATCTACATTTAGCTTTTTTATTTTCCCCAAAAAGATTTTGGCTTAGTCTTACAGATAATTTTAGGGTATATTTTTATTTGTTGTGCAGTATTCAAAATTTTGGCAAAATCATTGATTCCCATAAGGAAAATGTAATTCTTTCTTTCTTTCTTTCTTTCTTTCTTTCTTTCTTTCTTTCTTTCTTTCATACTTGGGATTGAACCTGGGACCTTGCACTTGGCCAGGCAAGCTCTACTGAGCTATCTCTCTGGCCTAGAAAAATGCATTTCTATAACATTCCTTTTTTTTTTTTTTTTTTGTCTTTTTGAGACAGGGTCTTGCTATGCAGTTGAGGCTGGCCTTGAGCTCACTTTTGTAGCCCAGGCTGGTCTCGAACTCGCATCAATCCTCCTGCCTCAGCCTCCCGAGTGCTGGGATTACAGGCGTGAGCCACCACGCCTGGCTCTATAACATTCCTAAATGTATAAAAAAATTTCCTGTAAAACTCACATTCACATTTACACTTGAGCTTAAAGGGAAAACAGTCATGTTGATGAGTAGAAAAAGAGTTTTTATTACTTTTTTGGTGAGAAAGTGACCTTACACTCAACTGTGTAGCCCAGGCTAGCCTCAAACTTGTGGTACTCCTCCTGCCTCAACTTAGTGAGTGGGATTATAGCTGTGCAATACCACACCTAGCTAATAATGCTCATTTCTTACAAGTACAGATTCCATGAACTGATCTTGATAATAATAACCTGTATTAATGAAGATGGTTTTTTTCCAGCAGATTAAATTATGTTTAACTTTCAGAATGTTTAAAATTAACTATTAAGGCAGCAGGGTGTGGTGGTGCATACCTGTAATCCCAGTACTAGAGAGGATGAGGCAGGAGGATCACTGCAAATTTGAGGCCATCATGGGCTACAAAATGAGTTCAAGGCCAGTCCAAACTGCATAGTTGAGACCCTATCTCAAAAAAGACTAATAATGATAATGGTATTAACTTTTAAGTAAATTGAGAAAAATAGAATCAAGCTTTGCAAGTTTTAAGAATAAAAGAAATCCTGATCTTTAGGATTTCATTAGTGGTATATTCTAACTTGGTAGCAATTGTAGCCATAAATTGCTGTGGTATGTCCTAGTTAAATCTTAGCTGTAACTAGCCGGGCATGGTGGCACATGCCTGTAATTCCAGCACTTGGGAGGCTAAGGCAGGAGGATCAGTGAGAGTTCTGGACCAGCCTGGGTTACAAAAATGAGCTCAAGATCAGCCTGAGCTGCATAGTGAGACCCTGTCTCAATCTTAGCTATAACTTATATACATGTTGGCTTAAAATTTTTGTGTACATGTATATGAAATTAATGTTACTTTTAATTTTTTAAAAAGAACAACTACTTCCTTTTGGGAAATTATTGATGTGGAAGTGTATTTTCTTCTAGAAAAATGTAAGCTGGGCGTGGTGGCTCACGCCTGTAATCCCAGCACTCGGGAGGCTGAGGCCGGAGGATTGGTGCGAGTTTGAGACCAGCCTGGGCTACAAAACTGAGCTCAAGGCCAGCCTCAACTGCATGGCGAGACCCTGTCTCAAAAAGACAAAAAAAAAAAAAAATTGACTTCTAATGAGTGGCAAGCACTATTAAGCCGGGCGTGGTGGCGCACGCCTGTAATCCCAGCACTTGGGAGGCTGAGGCAGGAGGATTGGTGCAAGTTCGAGACCAGCCTGGGCTACAAAAGTGAGCTCAAGGCCAGCCTCAACTGCATAGTGAGACCGTGTCTCAAAAACACACACACACACAAAAAAAAAAAAAATGTATATACTCTGCAGTCACCATAAGGATTTTTTTGAAGTATGTAGTTCAGTAGTTCAGTGAGTTTGGGGCAATGAATTCACCACTTCACTCGTGACAATACTTAGAAGATTCCTTTGTGCCTCTTTGCAGTCACTCCTTAACCCATTTGTTGTCAAGAAAACCACTTATCAGTTGCTTACCACTATTCAGCTTCATATAAGTAGAATTGTTACCAGGGGTCCAGTGTGTTCTGGGCTCCTCAGGGGTCTCTTCTTGACTCAGTGTCCTAAACAGATAATTGGACAGGAAACAAAGCAGCAAAGTTTAACATTTATTAAAGGCATTAAAGTTAAGGGAAGAAAGTAATTTAAAAAGAAATGCTCTCCAGAGTGTAAGCCAATTAAAGTAACACAGAAAATATGCTTCGCATGCTGAGTGGGCCACTGAGAAAGAAGACTGCTGTCTCTCATATCCTCACTCTGATGTCAGATCTAGGCCATTCTATCAAAAATCTGCTTGACCTTGTGCCAGAAGAATTAAAAGATAGTATTCTGTGATTGTTGTCAGGTACAGGACTTAGAAGCCATACTATGCATGTCCTAAATCTCTGTAACTAACAGGTCATGTCCACTTGGCCAGTTGCTTTGCCATGCCCTCATCTCCTGCCTTTAGAATCATGCTGTACAAATTCTTTGTATCAGAATGCTTTTGCGAAATACAATTTTTTGAGATTCATCTATGTTGTTGCATATATCCAGTTTTGTATTTTTGAGACAGGGTCTCGCTATGCAGTTCAGGCTGGCCTTGAGCTCACTTTGGTAGCCCAGGCTGGTCTCTTAACTCACACTGATCCTCCTGCCTCAGCCTCCCAAGTGCTGGGATTACAGGCATACGCCACCACGCCCGGCTATGTATCCAGTTTTTATTCCCTTTTAATTGCTCAGAAGGTGAGCATGATGGTTCATATCTGTAATGTGTGTCCTTGTAAGGCCGAGGCGGAAGGATCACTGTGATTTCAAGATCACCTAGGGCTATATAAGCAAATTCAAAGCCAACCCACACTCCATGAGACCCTGCCTCAAAAAAACAAACAATAATTAATTGCTCAAGGAATTCTTCCTGAAGTTCTATAGCTAGTGCAAAGAGGCCCTAAAATGACAAGCTTGAAAGTTCATGTATGAAAAAGACAAAAATGTAAATGGCCCATAAAGGAGCTAATATATCTACATAACTTCAAATAAAGTAGAAACTCTAGTCAGAAGTATGGAGAGTTACTAAGAGTCACAGCCTTCTGTAGGCTTCTTACAGGAACAAAATGATTCATTGATTTTTTTTGCTGCCTTTTTTTTTTTTTTTTTTTTTTTTTTTTTTTTTTTTTTTTTTTTTTTTTTTTTTTTTTTTTTTTTTTTTTTTTTTTTTTTTTTTTTTTTTTTTTTTTTTTTTTTTTTTTTTTTTTTTTTTTTTTTTTTTTTTTTTTTTTTTGCTTTTTTGCTTTTTTGAGACAGGGTCTTGCTATGCAGTCAGGCTGACCTTGAGCTCACTTTTGTAGCCCAGGGTGGTCTCAAACTCACAGCGATCCTCCTGCCTCAGCCTCCCAAGTGCTGGGATTATAGGCGTGTGCCACCACACCCGGCTTTTGCTGCTTTTGAAATTGAATAGGAGATCTTATTCTTGCTACACAGCTTAGACTCATAGTGAGCCTCCTGTCACAACCTCCCAAGCACTGAGATTACAGGCATGTGCCAACATGCCAAATTTCGGGAGGCCATCACAGCATGTGGTACCTGGGATCAAACCCAGGTTTTTGGCCTTGCCACGTAGACCTTCGAGCTATCTACCCATCCCAAGGGCAGTAAAGATTTATCAGTGTATTACTCTAGACTATTATATCTATTTATTTGGTTTTTTGCTTACTCCTTTCTTGCCTGGGTGTGAGGGTGGACGTACCAAGAATCTAACTCAGGACCTTGTGCTTGTCAGGTAGGTATTTGTGCCACTGAGCTACATTCCCAGCCCTCTTATTACTTTTGTTTTTTGAGGTAGAAGTCTTACTATATAGTTCAGAAGGATACCTTTGAACTCACTATATAGCCTAGGCTGGCCTCAAACTGCCTCAGCCTTTCTAATGTTATAGGAGATTACAGGTGTAAATTACAATGTCCAGCTTCCATATATACATATATATATGGAAAAGTGCAAAAGTCCAGAGAAAGATAAAACATACAGCTTGCAAAGCTAAAGGGATGAGAGGCAAACTGGAAGGAGGGATCTTCTCAGAGATATAGAAAGGTGCAGAGAGGTATTTTCAGGCAATATATATGCTTTTTTTTTACATTTTTAGGAAAGATTGGACTTGTAATGATTCACCTGTTTAAAGCCTCCTAAGAGCTGGGTTTACATGTTGGCACCACCACATCTAATCTCAATTGCCATCCTAGTGCACCCTGGGGAAGGGCCGGCACGGTAGGCCTGGGGATCAAACCCCTGGCCCCTGCACCTCCTTGCAGATGCTTTAATCCACTGAGCTATTTGGCCAGCTCCCAATCTAACATTTTAAAGAATTAAAGATCTGGAGCATAAATTTCAGATTTCCAAAATTACGCTGTTGGCAGAAGCATCATGTCTGGGCACACCCCTGAAATCTCGGCTCCTCAGAAAACTCAGTTAAGAGGATATTTGAGACTAGTTAAGGTGACTTGCAAAAGCTTGTCTCAAGAAAACAGTCACCAAGGAAACTTGTGACTAACTTGTGGTTTGCTTTGAGAAGGTAAATTAGCATGCCCAGCAGCTATGAACTTGGCTTTAGGTGTAACCCTCTTTAGGCTACTAAGGTAGAATTAAAGGACTGACTGATTGTGCCAACCTCCCAGTAACAATGTTCTGTGCTTTCCTGTAGACTGGATCAGTCTCAGAGATGGGCCCATCACCATATCTGACTCCTCTGATGAGGAAGGGATCCCAATGCTGATCACCCCAGCTCCTGAGCAACATGAAGAGGACCTGGATGATGATGTCATCCTGACAGAAGTGAGTTTTCTTGTAACTACCATGGTGTGGGGCATTATTGCAAGTTAGTGAGCTAATACTTCAGCTATTCTCTGGGCCTCATAAGACTGAAAATACCTCTCTGCACCTTTCTGTATCTCTGAGAAGATCCCTTTTTCCAGTTTGCCTTTTAGCCCCTCAGCTTTGCAAGCTGTATGTTTTATCTTTCTTTCTCTGGACTTTCACACTGTTTCACCCATAATACATGCACTAGCCCACACTGTCTTATAAAATCTCTAACATTGTAATGTGCCTTACTGTCCAATAGGACTGATTAACTCATAGTTTTGGAATCATCCTGGGTATTCTTGTGTGTGTGTGTGTGTGTGTGTGTGTGTGTGTGTGTGTGTGTGTGTATGTGTGTGTGTGGCTCAGTCCACCCTGGAGGAGGGGCTGGTGTAACATGTGCTTGGGATCAAACCGCAGTCCCTACATTTGCCTAAGCTTGCCTAAGCAGACACTTTAAACTGCTGAGGCATTTCATGGGCCCCAATCCTGGTTATTCTTAAACTTTATTTTTATGTGAATTTTATACTCAGCTTTTCTGGTTCCAAAATAATAATAAATTTGTCTGAACTAAAACAAATCTTGTTGCTATATTTATGTAAATAAGCTCTGAGATTTTTCACAAATCTCTTTGTGAAAAAAGTTTATGCAATACTGACTCTTTCTAAACCAGAACAAGCTTAGCGTAAGTTTTGTCTTTCCTTGTAATCTAACCAGAGCACTTTGAATTTTTCTTAATACAGATTTCAGACTTTTTGTTGTTGTTTATTCTTTTTCATTTTCTTTTCTGCTACTTTTGTGAGTTGCATCTTTCCTTCATTGTATCTTTTAATGTATATTAATTTCACAATTACCTTTTATTGTGTATACATAATATTGTATACACAAAGTATATTATGTGTATGCCTTTTATTGGGTATACACAGTCAACTTTTATTGTCTTTTTCAGTTGACTCATAATTTCTGAAGAATTTGCATGTGATCTGTATGTTTAGAGTTTCTAGTTTTTATACTTTTCTAACTATGATATTTCTTTTTTTTTTTTTTTTTTTTTTTTTTTTTTTTTTTTTTTTTTTTTTTTTTTTTTTTTTTTTTTTTTTTTTTTTTTTTTTTTTTTTTTTTTTTTTTTTTTTTTTTTTTTTTTTTTTTTTTTTTTTTTTTTTTTTTTTTTTTTT
>PVJA010033654.1:0-23136 GCA_004027025.1 Myocastor coypus | reverse complement strand
TTGTAACCTGCTATGTTACTGAATTTGTGTATTAATTCCAGTAGCTTTTTGGTGGAGTTCTTTGGGTCTTCTAAGTAGATTATCATGTCATCTGCAAATAATGAAAGTTTTACTTCTTCTTTACCTATTCTTATTCCTTTTATTTCTCTTTCCTGTCTAATGGCTGTAGCTAGTGACTCCAGAACTATATTGAATAGAAGTGGCGATAGGGGGCATCCTTGTCTTGTACCAGATTGGAGAGTAAAAGACTTCAGTTTTTCCCCATTTAGAATTATGCTAACTGTTGGATTGTTGTAGATGGCTTTTATCAGGTTGAGGTAGAGTCCCTCTATTCCAATTTTCTGTAGGACTTTGAACATGAATGACTGTTGCACTTTGTCAAAGGCCTTTTCGGCATCAGTTGAGACGATCATGTGATTTTTGGTGTTGGTTCTGTTGATATAGTGTATTGCATTTATAGATTCGTGTATACTGAACCATCCTTGCATCCCTGGGATGAATCCTACCTGGTCGTGATGTATAATGTTCTTGATGATTTGTTGTATTCTAATGGCTAGGATTTTATTGAGAATAGTTGCGTCAGTGTTCATGAGAGAAATTGGTCTCTAGTTTTCTTTTTTAGTTACATCTCTTTCTGGTTTTGCTATCAGTGTGATACTTGCCTCTAGGAATGATTTTGGAAGGATTGCTTCTTTTTCAATCTCATTGAAGAGTTTGAGGAGTATTGGGGCTATGTCTTCTCTAAATTTCTTGTAGAATTCAGAGGTGAATCCATCGGGTCCCGGACTTTTCTTTGTCGGTAGGCTTTTTATTATGTTTTGTATTTCATTGACTGTTATTGGGTTGATGAGAATTTTAATATCTTCTCGATTCAGTTTTGGTAATTTGTACATTTCTAGGAATCTGTCCATTTCATCTGTGGCTTCAATTCCGTGAGAGTAGAGATTCTCAAAGTAACTATTTACGATTGTCTGTATCTCTGCTGGGTCTGTAGTAATTTCACCCTTTTCATTCCTTATTGCTTGAATTTGAGTCCTTTCTTTCCTCTTTTTGATGAGGTTAGCTAGGGGCTTATCAATCTTATTTAATCTTTCAGAGAACCAGCTTTTGGATTCATTAATTCTTTATATTGTTTTCTTTGTCTCAATTGAATTGATTTCTGCTCTAATCTTTATAATTTCCTCCCGCCTTTGGTCTTTGGATTTCGTTTGTTCTTCCGCTTCTGGTTCGTTTAAGTGTTGTGTAAGATTGTTTATTTGTTCCCGTTCTGTTTTCTTAACGTGTGAGTTCAGAGCTATGAATTTCCCTCTGAGAACTGCTTTCATTGCATCCCACAAATTCTGTTAGGTTGTGTTTGAATTTTCATTAAATTGTAGATACTGTTTTATTTTTTCTTTAATTTTATCTGTGACCCATTGGTTGTTGAGAAGAGTGCTGTTTAGTTTCCATGTAGTCCTGGAATTCCTATGGTTTCTTTCATCATTTATTTCCAATTTGATTGCACTGTGGTCAGATAATATGCATGGGATAATTTCTGTTTTCTTGCATCTACTTAAGCATGATCTATGGACTAATATGTGATCTCTTTTAGAAAACGTCGCATGTGTAGCTGAGAAAAATGTGTATTTTGAGGTGGTTGGATGGAACACTCTATATGTCCACTAGGTCCAATTGTTTCAAGTTCTGATTCAGTTCTGCCACTTCTTTGCTGATTTTTTGTTTGCTTGACCTATCTTTTTTCGCATAAGGGACTGTTGAGGTCTCCTGGTAAGATTGCAGTATTGGATATGAGATTTTTCATGTCCTTTAAGGTTTGTTTTATATAGCTTGCTGCTCCCATGTTGGGTGTATATATATTTATTAGTGTTACCTCTTCATCATGAATTTTTCCCCTAACAAGTATGTAGTGGCCTTCTCTATTTCGTTGGATCAGTGTTGGTTTGAAGTTTAGACTGTCTGCAAAGAGGATTGCTACCCCTGCTTTTTTTTTAGGTGTTGGAGCATGTAGTATTGTTTTCCAACCTTTAACTTTAAGCCTATGAATTTCTTTATGGCTCAAATATGTTAAATGTGTTTATGATTCTCTGTATCTCTGTATCTCTGCAGCATATTGTTGGGCTCTGTTTCCTTATCCACTCTGCAGGTCTACTTCTTTTAATTGGAGAATTGAGTCCATTTACATTGATGGTTATAATTGAAATGTATTGACTAAAAGAAAATAAATAAATAAAAATGTATTGACTTATGCCTGACATGACTCTTATTCGCTAGTGTTTACCAATTTTTCCTCCTATTTTTAGTTGGTTACTCTATTTGGTGGGATCTTTCTGTTCTCATTTGTTGGATTAGGGTCATTTTGGTCCCTTTCTAAAATATTTGTTAGAATATTATGTAGCACTGGCTTTGATGTCATGAAATTCTTTAGTTGTTCTTTGTCATGGAAATATTTCACTTCTCCCTCATACTTGAAGGAGAGTTTTGCCGGTTAAAATAGTCTGGGCTGAAAATTGTTTTCATGGAGGACTTGAAGCACTCTGCTCCATGCTCTTCTTGACTTCATGGTTTGTGAAGAGAAATCCACAGTTATTCTGATGGGTTTTCCTTTAAATGTGATCTGTTTCTTTTCTCTAGCAGCTTTTAGTATATTATTCTTCAGCTGGATTTCTGGTATCTTGACTGTTATGTGTCTTGGCGTGTTTTTAGTTGGGTTGATGTTATTTGGAGTTCTGTAGGCTTCAGTTACCTGAATGTCTGATTGTTTTCTCAGATTTGGGAAGTTTTCTGCTATTATTTCTGCCCATATTCTTTTTATATCATTTGTATTGACTGTGTCTTTCTCATTGATTTCCATTAATCTCACGTTGTTCATTTTTGCATCGTCTTGCAGATGTTGAATTATTTTTTCCTGCATTCTGGTTGTTTTTAAAAGATCCTTCCTTACTCTTTCACTAGCTGCAACTGTGTCTTCAAGGTCCAAAACTCTATCTTCATTTTTGTTCATTTGGCTCTGCCAACTTGTGATCGAGATTTTATTTTCTTTTATATCTCTTTGAAACTGTTTCATGCGATCTATGTCTTTCCTATATTGCTCCGTCAGGGAGTCCATCATTTTTCTATTCTCCTCTAATTTTTTATTGATGTCTTCTGAAGTAGTATTGAAGTTTGTCATTATGGTTATCCTTTCTGTCTCTAATACAGAGATTATTTCTCTCCTGTTCTCCCTTCTACTTTTGTGTAGTTGTTCCCCTACTTGAGATCCTATTGATTTAGGCATGTCTTTGTCAACTTTAGATATTATTTCTGCTCTGATGTCCTCTATACGTTTCTCCAGCCGTTTTTCCACTTCATGTATTTCTTTTTTTACTTCAGATGTTATTTCTGATCTCAGTTGCTCTATAAGTTTCTGCACTTGTGTGTCTGCCTCAGATGCTACCAATTCAGAGGTTTCATGTGTATCATTCCCATTTTCTTCTATGATAGTGTCTTCTGTATTTGGTTTGGGTGGGCACGGGCCCTGAGATTGCCTCCTACTCCTTGTGTTTATCATTTTGTATAGAAGCGACTTCTGCACTTTGTTGGCGTTATGCTGTGTCTATGGGCGTTTGGTCTGGAGACTCCAAGCTGGTTCCTCTGCAGAGGTTCCTGACTGCGTTGGAGCTCGGGCTGCTAGCTGCTGTGAAGCCCGGCAGATGTGGTCTGTAGGTGGAGGTGGAGCTTTGGGATTGAGTAGTCCTGGTAGGCTCGTCGACCAGATCGGTTGCCAAACGAGATGTTTGATGGGTTCAGTGCTGGAGCTTGGGCTGGAGGGGTTCAAAAAAATAAGGGGGGTGGGAGAGCGGGGGAGGGGAAGGTGGGCAAGGATCCTGACCCAGCGGGCACGCAGGCTTGGCTACCAGTGTTCGGGTCGGGCCTGGAACAGGAAGTTAGTCGCAGGAAGGCAGAGGCGGGGCAGAGGGGCAGAGGCAGCTTACCCAAATCGGGCGCGCGGGCTTGGCTACCAGCATTCTGCATGCTTCTATCTGGTAATCTGAGCAAGAAATTTGAGGCTAACAATGTAATATCGCAACCATTGTTAATTTCCTATTCCTTTGAAATTGTGTGCCATTTTATTGTTTTATATTGCTTTGTTTTTGTCTTTGTTCTTGTTGCTTTTTTTTTTTTTTCATCTTTAAAGTAAAATAAAATAAATTCTTTAAAAAAAAAAAAAAAAAAAAAAAAAAAAAAAAAAAAAAAAAAAAAAAGCCAGAGGGTATGTAAGGAAAGGACAGAGATGGACCAGGCTGGGGAAAAAAAAAAAAAAAAGACCGAAGCTTATGTGTAGGTGAGATATACATGCCAGGAAGAGCAGGGACAGAGTGGGCACTTGTGCCTGGATGGGGAGCTTGCAAGGCAACCCCAGAAGCAAGGGTCTTATGCAGAACAGAGAAACAGGAAACAGTAGCAAAGCCTTGAATGCGACTTCCTGACAGCAATCTGATGCTAACTGCTGTCTTGCCAGCTGCTGTGTAGGTGCCACAGTAATGCTAGTATGCTGAATTACACGGAATTCTTCAGGTAAAATGACTGGCTTCAGTCTGGTGTGTTATTCATTTGTGTTTCTATTTGACCTGTAATCCCTAACACTTTCTTTGGTTTCCCTAAAGATCTACTGTAAATTTGTTTTGTTTTGTTTTTTTAACAGATAATGGTCACTTCAGTCAAAAGCTACTAAGCTCCTAGAAAAGCTCTAAGTATGGCTCATATCTTTTTATTTCCTTTGGCCATACAAGTCATTTATTAATACGCTGATCTGGTCCTCCTGGAGGCCACTTGTTGACCTTGAATTCGCCATCAGCACAGAATTCTATCATTTTCTTTGTGTTTAACTTTTTTTTAAAACTTCTGGTTGGCACACCCCTGAAACCAACCTTCTTTTGTCTAAAATTGCAGCTATCTCCACCTAATCCATATGGTTTTGGTAAAACTATTGTCTCTTATTTTTTAAAGTATATTTGCCTTATTTTGAAAGCTCAAACCTAACCAAATATTTCTCTAGGGGTTCAATTTGGAATCAGGGCTGAATGAGCCACTTAAGGACAATTTTCACATCACCACCTTCCAAGGCAGAGATCACACAAGGTCACTATTGTTCATGTTGACGGGCACATTGGCGACAGACCGCAGGTTGGTTCATTATGACAAACAGGTCCCAATTAATTTGCTGCCTATATTGTTACAGTTGTATATAATATTTTAATGTCTCACTGTAACCACTCATTTCATCCTTTCAAAATTTGAGTGGCTTTGTAACAGGCTCCCAAAGTCACTGAGAAGCACAATGTACCTACAATTTCCATTCCTTTTTGTCAATGCTTCTTGTCACATTTGGCCACTTTTTTAAAAAATCTACTGGCATTGAAATTGGCCAGCAAGTTAAACTTTTAACATATGAAATCAGCTTGACCTCTGATGATTACAACTATTAACTTTATTTTAAAAAGGACTGCACTCAGATTTTAACAAAATACTTTGCAATGAGTAGAAAATTAAATGAGACCATTGACAGAGATGGGAGAATGAAGGAGCCTTGGAATGTGGGACAAGGATTCCAGTCGAAGCACACTCGTCACATCAGCTCAGAGACAGTGGCCCACACGGGCACATAAGACATGCACACAGAACAAGCAAGCGAGTGAATGAATGAATAAAAGGGCATGGCGGAGGTAGAATGGTGATGCACAGGAAGTCATCCACCCACAGGATGAAACTAATTACCGTCCTTCTTTGCAACTCTTACATTTTTGTGCAGATGAGTATAATCTAGTAAGGACTCATCAGTAACATAGCAGACTTGGGCAAGCACTAGGTTCTCCTCACTCTTGGTTGGGGGCAGTGGCTGCAGCCCTCTGAGAGGTTCCAGTCAAGACTCCCAGGACAGGAAGATGCTGCCTGAGACAGTGAGAACCAGATTTACCAACAGAGTTCTAAAAGAAAATGTGAGACATGAAACCTGAGTGGTGTTCTGAAAACATCTTAGAAAATCTCAGTTGGGAATGATGCTGCATCCATAAGCCCAGCACCTGGGAGGTTGAGGCAGGAGTATGACAAGCTTGAGTCCTGCTTGGGTAGGCGATTTAGTAGGACTCTTTTTTAAAGACAAAATAAAGTGCTGGAGATATAGCTCAGTGCAAATGCCCTGGCTTTCATTTATATCACTGTAGGAAACAAGTAAAAAAAAAAAATTAAACTGTACAAAAAAAAAAAATCTATTTCTACAACTAAATAAAAACTATGGGCTTGGGCCGCGAGGACAGCTCAGTGGTATAAGCACCTGACTGGTCCTCCCAGGGTCCCAGGTTTTATTCCTAATACTGGAAAAAAAAAAAAAAAAAAAAAAAAAAGCATCATTTAGACTGGGTGTGGTGGCACATGCCTATAATCCCAGTGATTGGGAAGCTGGAAATAGGAGAATTACTACAAATCCATTCTGCGTAGTGAGATCCTGTGAGACCCTGTACTAAACTACATTTAAAAGAAACTATGGGCCAATGAGCTAGTTCAGTGATCGAAAGCACCTACTCAGACAAGCTTAGGCAGGCTCAAGGACTGTGGTTCGATCCCTGGCACTACATGCTCCACCAGTCCCACCCTCATGGCAGGCTAAGCTGGCCACAAAAATAAAATAAATAAGTAAATAAATATTATGCAGGATGGCAAGAAGTGTGATGATGCAGAGATGTATAAGCCAGTGCTCACATCAAATTGTAGGAGCAGAATAGTCATGACCTAAATTTCCCAGGGTCTGGGCTGCAACCTTTGACTCCTTTTGAACTCCTATAGGCTTCTAGGGAAAATACAAATAAATCAAAGTAAACTCTGGCCTGCTGAGAGGGGCAGCTGTTTTAGATCTGCTTCCAAAGCAACTGAATTTGTCTCCCCTAAAGCCAAGCCCTCTACTTTCACAGGGAAGGTCATCTCTCTAATGTCAAAGAATCACTCCTCACTCCAGGTAATGCTCACATGCAGCTGAAATCACTAATAAGGAAGTCTTTCCAAACTACCAAGGGGATAGAGAGCCATACCTGGTCCTGCTCTCACACAGAGAACCCTTCCTGGTCCTCCTCTCAGTCTAGGAAGTTCATATTAGCAATCTCATGGGAAGTTATTGGAATTCTAGTGAGTTAATTTCAATCTGCCACTTCCAGTGCAACCTCTGGAGAGAATAAAGACACTAAGGCTATTTGTAGTTACTGGGAGCCAAGGGGTCCTGAGCCCAGCCACTAGAACAAAGACCTTTACCCAGGACTGAACGCAGATTTTACTCACTTGTGAAGAAGAAAGTGGCTTGAGGATGAGTGACTGTGAGAGTGGCAGGAAGTGCATGAGTGCCATGAGCTGGGCTAGGTACGAGGCCTGCATTTACCCCTGTTTTATGCAAAAACAGTAATCTTCATTACCCAACTGCTATAGTATCTAATGTTTTTTGGGTTTGATGCTTCCACTCCGACATGTAAGCTTCAAGTCCCAGGAAGTGACAGCCTCTGTCTCTGTCTTGATCCCAGCCAACCATGTGGATCACTGGCTCTTCATCTCATGTCAATCCAGCTCACACTAGGAACAGCAAGTGGGGGTTCTGGGGAAACATGCCTGCCATCTTCAAAGACTACCAGGAGCACCTCAGTTAGGCAGACTGGTATGCATTACTTAAAGCCAGTTGAAGGGATAAGGAAAAGTCCTAGCCAGCTCTGTACCTATCAATACATGGAAATAGGATGAGGCTCAGTCAAAATGAAGACAAGCACTCCTCTTTCAAGAAGAGTTGTCCAGGTGGTCCTCCACACAAGGGGTCATCTGCTCATGACATTTTAGAACAGTCCCAGGAAATTGATATTGTGAACCTTTCAATTTACAAGTGAATCTTCAGTGGGTTTGGTAAATCTGAGCTGTAGTCTTCTTGCACCTAACCTAGGTATTTCCAAATTTCTTTGTGGTTTCAGTTCATCACAAGCCTCTTCCACCTGGATGCTCAGAAGCCTTCTTCTCAGTCTGATGGACTTTTCTCAATAGTCATGAGTTGTCCTCTTCTTCTACTCCTTACTTGGCGAGGAAGCTACCTGCCCTGAGAAGAGAGGCTCGGTTACCTAGCTCGTTGTATAATCAGTGCCTCCAAGTCAGCACCGACAGCATCCACACCCGTTTTGTGCTGGCCACAGGACCTACTTGTCCCCTTCCCACCTGGCCCCACTGAAGTGAACTTCTTGCTTTCTGCTGCTCCTCCTGTCTAGCAATGGTTCCAGAAGAGGACCACACCTCCACTATGCCTGGCAAGCTCCTTTCTCTACCCCGGGATCATTGCTAAGGAAAGTCATGTTCATGGAGCCAAAGTCAGACGTGAGCCCCAAACAGTGCTGTCATAGCAAGGGCTGCAGCAAGGGTAATTCACAATGCGCATGGCCCTTCTGCTTCCCTGAGAGTTGCAGGCCCCAGCTTCCTATCTTTAGAACAACGTCTTGCTTGGCTCAGATAATTTTCATGGCTCACAATGTGCTTTGTGACTATCCCCAGCAAGGTCACACTGCCTCCAGACTGATGGAAACTCTGTGGACAGCGGGGCAGGGATGAACTTGAAGTCAGAAATGCAGAAGAGTCCCTATGATGTGACTCATTTCAACATGTGTGTTTTGGTCCTCAATTTAGGACAATGTGACAAAATCCAGATATACCTTATTCTTCATGAGGTCGGGTTCTTTGTAGCTGTTCTGTGGTCTGTCAATGGATTCACACACAACTCAGCCCCAGACATAGATTAAGAATGTAGGAAATATACAGTGAAAGAATGTGAACCATTAACTACAGTTGGTATTATGCCCCCAGAGCAGCATCGTTGGGAGGTGAGGACTCCTGCATGCTGTTCAGGTCATGAAGGTTCCACCCACAATGGATTCATGTTCATAACAAATGGGATGCAGATACTGGTTTGTCTCTTCCTGTCTGCCTCTCATCATCTGGAGCATCCACAGGCTCCAGCAGGAAGGCTCTCCCCAAAGCCAGCACTGGATGTTTGACATCTCCAATTCTGGAAGCATGAGAAATAAACTGCTATTATCTATACATAAGTCTCAGTGGTATTCTGTAATAGTGCATAATGGACTGAGACAATAGTGAGCAGAGAGGTGTTCACTAGCTTCTCTTTCAAAGAGTGGCCTTTCTTTACAAGCTGCCATTTCATCTTTCCTATATACAATAGCTTTGGTTCCCAAGACCACTGCAATAATCTGCCACAATCTGAATGACTTAGAACAATAGATGTGGATTCCCCTGTAGCGCTGGGGGCCAGGAATCTGAACATAAAGTATGGGCAGGAGGGGTTCCTTCTGGCAACTCTGATGGAAAATCTGGTCCAGGTCTCTGTTTTAGCTTCTGGTTGCTATTAGCAACCCTTAGCGTTCCTGAGGTTGAAGATAGCCCCCTCTAATCCCTGCCTCCATCTTCATATCACCTGCTTCCCCTGTCTGGTTACTGCCCTTTCCTATTCTCTTAAGAGACACTTAATTACTTATTAAATGTCTACATTCAGCAAGGATGTTACATCCTGAGGTCTTTTACCTTACTTCACCTGCAAAATCGTTTTTCCAAATAAGATTACATCACATTCACACCATCCACTTATTTTGGTGGCACCATTCAAACTCTAATACATGCATCTAACACATGCATAGCAGTATAAAATCCCATGTTCTCTGTAAATTCCCCCAAATTCCTCCTGATAACACCCAGGCCAACTCTTTTCTATTCTTCCCTACCCTCCTCTCTAATTCTAGATGCTCTCTAGTGCGAATTGATTCACAGCATCCAGATGCCCAGAAATTGAACCCCTTTCTCTGCAGGCTTAAAATGAAATCTCCTCAACAGGCAGGGAAAGGAAGAGAGTATGAAAAACATTTTTCTCTGTCGGCGACATCTTTTGCACATACATCGATAGGTAAGCAATTCAGAAGAAGATTTTTTTCTCATACTGATAAGAAGAAAAATCCCCCTTCCCATCTAACTCACTCAGCACTTTCCATAACTATCTGTCACAGCCCAGGAAACACCGGGTGATCTCGAGCATCAGTATCTCCAGAATGAACACCTTCAGGATTGTTTTAGCACAGTAATGTAAAAGCCCTCCCAATTCCTGAAATGCAGCAATGGCTTGATATCACCTCTTGGAAAAGAAGCAATGGCTTTTTCCTGTTATTTTGTCACCAAGTACAGATTGCAGACCAAGTGCATAGGGAAATAACAAAATCAAACATTCAGAGATCACATGTGTATGCACGTTTAGGCATGGAGAGCTCAACACACGTGCATGCACAGGCACATACATGCATATTCACACGCACACACAATTCACGTCTAGTTTGTTGAGACCTCAGTACTTTTTTCGTTTTCCTTGCTTTGGCTTCTATTTGATAATCCCTGAATTATTTGTTTTTCTTCCAGTTTTTCTCACTTTCAAAGAATCTCTAATTAGAGTTCAAAGTGAGAAAGATTTGCTTCAAAATATTTCTGTATGATGTTGTTTGTCTTCTCTCCCAAATCAGTGCACCACTGTACTGACTTCTGTTGATGTACTTGCTTTATAGTGACTTCCTCTTTTCATTTTCTATCTCTTCCTTCTTTGTCACAGTAGTATGTTTCTTTGGTAGACCCTGTGCCTTATTTTGATATGCCAGTTACCCCTGGGTCCAAATTTCTTGTGATCTATTTAAAAGACAACTGTGAATAGATGCATTCTGAATTTATGCTGTTTATATACAGGATATTTTACCATTTATTGTGAGCCAATAATTCTCTAAGCGTGGTCATGAAAAATATTTTGTGACTTTCTTACTGGTGATATGAAATTGTCTGCAGTTGTGGAAAGTAAGGGACAATTGAAAAATGAACTATAGGGCTTGTGTTTATAGTAATATGCAACCCTCTGGAAGGAGAAGGAATCTACTTCCCTCTTCCTGTTATTTTTCCAAAGTTGGATTCCCAGAGATCAAATCTGCTTATGTTATGCAAATGGCACCCATGTTCACATTTACTGCTTGATTTATTGACTAAAATATTAGGAAATAATAGGATTCCACATGAGCATCTCAGTGGGGATAATTTCAGTGACAATAGCATGGTAGGAGGGGCTTATGAATGAACTCCCACAACATTTCCAGCAGCCTGCATGGCTTCAGAGACTTTCTATCAGGCCAAAGCAACTCTAATTTGCAGTAATGTGTAATTCTATGGCCTTGATTCTAGATCAAAATGACAGAACGATTCTATACATAGGAATTAGATAGATAAAAGGGTTCAGCTGAAAAAACAAAGTTCTCTTTCATGGAAAAGCAAAGGTAACTACATTAGAGGGCCTTAGGAGACCCCATCAAGGCCCTGGACCACTCTTCTTAGTATGCAAATCTAATAGTTTGCCTAGTTGGATCCCACAGATTATGACTATTTTTCGTTTCCTGCACTTTTGACCAAGAATTTAGCTGCTAAGCCAGGTCTGTCCCACCTTGTATCTTTGGTATCATGAATCCAGGGTAGGGAATACCTATATCTAAGAGCTGTACTTCTTGGATTCCTTGTGGTGTCACCTGATGTGGATGATAAGTTTTGGTACTTTTGAACCAATGAGTAATTCTGAGAACTTTGAATTGGTCCTGAAATGGGATGTGACTTTGGAGGACCTCAGGAACATGAGGAGCTGGTAAGGATTGTGGAAGCCAGAGGATAGAGGTTGAACTCATTATTTTGATGCCTGATATTACACAATAAGGCTTATACCGGTTGGCCAGTGGGGCTTTGCAGATATAGTAAAGGTTGTAAAGAGACAGAGAGAGAGAGAGAGAGAGAGAGAGAGAGAGAGAGAGATGACCTTACAATGGAAGGTTATAGTGGGTTCTCTCAGTGAGCCTAATAGATTCAGAAGCAGGCAAAGTACATAGAGAGGCAGAAGAGCCATTCCATGGGCTGCTGCTAACTTTGAAGACAGAGCCAGCCAGAGCCCAGAGTGGCAGGTCTCTAGGAACTAAGAATTTAACTCCTATGAAACCAAATTCTTCTGATACCTGAGAGCCTGAGCTGATGTATACCCTGTGATGCCCTTGACAGAGTCGATATTGGTGCTATACTTCTACAAAACCGTGAAGTAAAATGCTTGCATAATAAGGTCTTGTGTTTATGGTAATTTTTTTCAGCAGCTGTAAAAGATGAGTACAGTTCTCAGCCACTGTGAAGGAAAAGAGGCTTTTCCTTGCTGGCCACAATGAACTTGGGCTCTGGCTGTGCCTCCCTTGGATAGGAGGACAGGCAGCTTTGAAACCAAGCCATCTCAGCAACACTCTCAACTTCTGTGCCCCAGCCATCCTGCATGACAAAATTCCACTTCCTTTGTTTAAAATATGTGCTCTTCCAGTGACATTTTAGTTGGTTCCTGACATTTCTCCTCTAGCGCTCCTAGCTGAGTAACAAATTTTACTTGAAATTAGGTTTTCATTTTCATTCAGAAAATTTCCCCCAAGCAAACTGTGAGCCTGGGGTTTTCACCCAGGCTGGTTCTGCACAGCTCCATGGGGACTGAGGCAGGGAAAAAGGAAAGTTACTGGGTTAGGGCTAGGAAGACAGAGGGTCAAGGTCAAATGGGATGAAATAACTGGCCCAGGTGACAAATGAGAAGCTAAGCTGGGCATCTGTCCCTGCAGAGGTGGTATGCAGACCTACTCTGTGACTTTCATTGCTTTCCTGTAACAATATTCCCTGGCTCCAGTACCTTTTATCTTTGCTCATTTTGCTGTCATAGAACTAACTAGTTTCTAATTCTTCAGAGGAAAAAGTCCACAAAGATGGATTTGTGACTATTTCAACTATGCTTCTGAAGTGAGACCTGGGAGTAGCTCTCACACGTGGTTGTCAGGAAAATATCTAATGGAGGAAAAGAAAGATGGGTGAACACATTCTAATTTCAAAAACCTGCAGGAGGCAAAAGGAGACATAAGGAGGACAGCTAGAGAGGTAAGGGGTGAGAGATAACTGGACCAAGGTGCTGATACCTGCTGTGCAAGGGCTTGGGCACAGCTGAGAGAGGGGCAAGGCCCATAGTAATGGCTGTGGTAGCTAACAAAGCACGGAGTACAGCTAAGGTTGTGGGCACACATGCCAACCGGCTCTCCAAAACTAGAGCCTGTGTATGTGATACATGTGAGAAGTTCAATTCTGAATTTGATTCCTACAAAGAACTCTTGTATATAAAATACACACAGTAGATTCACTCTCACTGTGTTTGTCTTCATTTTGGCAGGATTCATAGGGCAGAAAACTTGCCCTAAAGTTGATAGAAAAGTTGAGTTCCAACAAACATATGATTTAATACTTTTGGTTATATTAACAAGAAAGACTAAGGTGCAATTTTGCAGTTGCAAGGCAGAACTTCCCTTATGGGCCAGGGAGATGACCCAGTTGTTTGCAGAACAGCTGAATAGGCTTTGAACACTAGATGTCTATTTCCTCAGATTGTTTAGCTCCTCTCACCATTATGGCTACTAGCATAATACCCTTGTCTCTTTCACCCACTTGTTAGTGTCTCCTCCAAAACTCTGGGAAGCCCTAATTAACAAAGCAATGCATTAAGCTGTGGTATCTGCCAATTAGCATGGTATAAGTCTCATCTGGTTGGCAGGGTTTGTGCTGCCACTGTGACTTTCCCAAGAGTAAGGTAGGCAAGAGCCACATGGCAGCACACGTTGGAAGACCTTGGACTTGAGGCACCATGTGCATAAACAATCTCAGCACAGGAGGGTGCTGCAGGCGAGAGAATAACTGGAAGGAGAGACTTTCTATTATCTTTCCCTTGGTATAATTTATTCAATTAGATTGATGCAATTTAACTTTTAACAGTTAAGTTTTATCATTTTACATTTATTTATTTTTATTTGTCTTCACTATTTAGGACAGGGTCTATAGGGTCCACAGGGTCCCACTATGTAGATAAGACTCATAGTGATTCTCCTGTTTCAGCCTTCCAAGTGCAGCGATTATAGGTACGCACCACCACACACACTTTTATATTTAACATACCAGCTTACAACATCTGAGAAAAATTAACCACCAGGCCTTATGAGTCAACACAAGCCATGACTAGTACAGACAGGGAGGTCCTGGGAGTGATCTCAGACACTGGTGGATGGGTCTGGGTAGAAGCTGCTGTCCTATTGGGAGGAAACACTAAGTAGATCAGGGGTGGGCATGGGTCTCAAGGTTTAGTATCAGATGTATCAACAAATCTCACAGAGATTATATATTCAAGTCTAGTTGCCAGAGGAAGGAGCAGGACTGGAGAAATAAAACATCAAACCATTAGCCTATGGATAGGAGAAAGGCTGTGGGCAGGAGGAAGGCTTCCTCGGTGAAGAAAGAAGCAAGGTCTGGTGCAATGGCCAGAGAAGACAAGTCTAGGAAGAGAGGATAGTGCACCCAAGGGAGAGGAAGCCCATTTGTGCATTGCTGAAGAGGCTAAATTCAGAGATAACAACAAGAAGTCCACAGAGCTGAAAGCTACCCAGAGCTGTAGGGATGAGAGGTAAAGTTATTGGTGGCCATAATAAGAACTCTTTCATTGCAGTGCTGTTTGGATCCATACCAAGGGAACTAAAGAGGAAATAGCAAGCAGGGAAACAGAAGCAGAAAATACCCATGTGTTTTCTTTGTTTAGAAAAGGGTGTGGATTAACACAGCATGACGTAGAATTGAGGAGAGGAATTGTTTTAGAAGAAATGAAACATCTGTTCAAGTCCAAAAGAAATTAATAAGTAAGATCCAGGTGATGAGTACACGATTCAAGGGAGGATAGAGCAAATAATGAGGTCTGAAGATCTGGAAGTGACTAGAAAGAACTGGAACCAAGTGCTCAGGGCAGGGATTAGCCTCGGGGAAGAGTCCACCCCTCACTCAGAAGCTGAGAAGGCGCACATGTTGGTAGGTTTCCATGTGTGGTGTCAAGAACAAAAGGGAATCGCCATTGCAGTACTTTTCCTGGTGATCAGGAGTGCACTTTTCCACTCAGAGTATGCTCGGAGAGTTTCCGGATGCTTGAGGAGGACAGAGATCATGTTAAATTAACTTGATTATTAAAAGGATTTGGCTAATTAATAATAGGATGCATTTCATCTTTTGAACCACATCTTAATAAAAGTACACCAAGTTGTTTAAGGATTTCAGGGTTAGTTTCAATAGGAAATCTGTAACATAACTCACAGCATTAAATGATCCAGAAGAAAACTCATGTGACTACACTGCAGAAGCACTGACAACAGTGAACACCTCAAGAAATAACTTGTTTTAAAATTCCAATAACACAAGATCAGGTGGTGTCTTAAAAAAAAAAAAAACTGACAAAACTTCATCAACCATAAGCTAAGCATTCCCATGAAATTCAATATCAAATATTCATCACGCAGATTATTTAAGATGGAAAGATCAAAGTCAGTACAGTACAGGGAAAAATGAGATATAAAGTATTGGCTTGCTTTCTGTGCTACAATTATTTCCCATAGGCCAATGCCCCCCACATTCGTCCACATTATAATAAAGGGTAAGATCTTTCTTGTTAAACTGAGTAGAATTGGTACAGAACCAGACCTGTTTAGCCTACCAGGAGGTGAGTTTTATAGAAGGGAGGGAACTTAGTTATGAGGTGGCCAAGCCTGTGAAGATAGAGAACACAGGCTCCAAATCCATCTCCACAAGGACAGGACAAGAGGTTGTTAGTAGGGTGAGGAGGGAGGAAAGGCGGCTGGATTCAGTCCTCCCTGCTATCATTGAAGCCTGCCTGTCATAAGTGCTGCCTAGTCAATGCAGAGTAGCCAGTTTCAAGAAGGTACTTGGGAAATTTAGTCAGAAAGTAAGAACTGGGAGTTAAATTTGGTTGTTCTTCAAAAGAAACCACACATACTGTGTCAGTTATTTTTAATAAAGAGACCTTCACAGCCCTTGTCTCAGTCCAAGAAGTTTATATGTACAATCCCATGAGAAGTTAATGGAATTCTATTGAGTTAATTCCAACCTACCACTTCCTGTGCAGTCTATGGTGAGAATAAAGATACTACAGCATATCTGTAGTTATGGGGAGCCAAGGAGTCCTAAGCCCAGCCATGACGATAGCTCTCCAGAACAAAGGCTTCAACCCAAGGCTGAACCCAGGTTTTATATATTCATGAATGAAGCAGTGACTGTGACAGTGGCAGGAAATGATTGTGCTGTGAGCTGGGCTAAGTAGGAGGCCTGCATTCACCTCTGCAATATGCAGAGAGAAGGATCTGCAGAAAGAGTAATCTGAATAACACAACTGATATAGTATCTAATGTTTTGAAGTCAAGGCTTCAGCTTTGATATGTAAGCTTTCAATTCCCAGGAAACCATAACCTTTGTCTTGAGGCTTGATCCCAGCTGACATCATGGAGCACTGGCTCTTCATCTTGTCTGGTCCAGCTCACACAAGAGACCTGCAGGAGTTCTTGGGAAATATTCCTACCATCTTCAGTGACTACCATCAGCACCTTAGCTGGACCAATATGCATTACTTAAAGCCAATGGAAAAGATAAGGAAAAGTCCTAGCCAGCTCTGTACATGTCTATACATAGAAATAGGGTCAGGTTCAGCCATAATGGAGACAACTGCTTCTCCTTCAAGGAGAGTTGCCTAGGTGGTCCTCTATAGCTTATCTCATTGCTGAGACACAATATCTGACTTTCAAAGTTAGGGGAGGAAAGGTTAATTTAGTTAACAATTTGTAGATGTTTCAGTCCATAATCAGCTGGCTCCAAGGCAGCGTTGCTTGGCAGCAGGGCATCACGGGGGAGACAGCTTATGGTACTCACAAGGTAGCAAAAGCAGCAAGGGACCTAAGCAGCATCTTTCTGCCCCTTTTATACTCTTTCTAGGATACCAGAAGTACATAGGGTGGTGACAAATCAATCAGTGGACCGATTAGTAATCACACACTCTTAATCCCTGGATTGCACCATGACTTAATCACACTCTAGGCCAGCTATCTCTAAAAAAGCCCCACCTATGATCATATGAGACTTTGGAAGGATATCTAGACACAAGATATCACACACACACCACCACCACCACCACACCATATTGCATGTGCTGGAGGGAATCTTCAAAACAACTCAAAGACATAGTGATAAAAAATGAAGCCACTGTTATAGGGATGGAAAGGGACATGACTGGAGATATAGGTCAGTGAGGAGCAACCGATGTATCAGAGGAGCTGAGGACTACCACTGAGAAGAGTGTCTAGTACTCAGGGTTTTGCCAAATAAATACACTTTAGGCACCATAAATAAAACTACAGTGTGTGAGCAGTAATAAAGATAAATTTCCCTATGTACAGATAGCTTCTGACTGAGGATGATTTGACTTAAGTTTCTCCTACTTCACAGGATTCCAAAAGTACTTTCTGTTCAGTGGAAGCCACACCATGAATGTCATCTTGCAGTGGTCTCCTGGGCTCCACATGGCACTGGCCCTGGGTAGTCTTCTGGTTACAAAGTGCATCATCATTTTAGGGTTTTTAAACTATGATGGGCTGAGCAAGACACAATCTTGTACATGAAGGAGCACCTGTGTGCATACAACAAAATATGTTGCACACTTTGCCAATGTAAAATAAAAATTAACACAACATTTATAAAACATCAGGTTATATAGGAAAATTTTAAGTAAAAAAGTGAAGTTATAATCCTGGTGTATATTTACTTAGAGCATGACTTTAAAATGATTATAACAATACAAGGGTTCTTACAGCCTGAATATTACTTTTAAAAGGATTCAACTTAACAAGAAATGTATAAGAACTATGTGAAAAAAAAAAGTCTTAAAATTCTGAGAAGGAAAAAGAATTTGAATAATGAAAGGCAGCTGATGTCCCTGGATAAAAAGACTTAACTTTGTAGTCACAATTTTAAAAATCCAGCAGAAAAGTTGTGCTAATTAAACTAGTTATTTCAATTTTTTACATAGAGAAAGAAATAAGGAAAAATGAACAGTTACACTTTGAAAGTGAAAGTGTGTTATTAGGATCTATATTTCTAGGTGAGGTTAAAGAAATTTTAAATCCTCACCAGTTAAAACTGCATGACATGAACACATAAAGGCACAAAGGAGGAAATAAAGATCCCAAAATAAACATGAGTACACTAGGGACACTATCATATGTTGTGGTCATATTTTATAACATAAGAGAAACCTGATGATCATACCAAAGGAAATATACATCTACATTTAAAACCATAAATCAAAACAATTTCCAGAAAAAAAAATCTTAAAAAAAAGAAACTATGAAAGTATGAGAAAGCCTATATAAAAAATTTATATCTTAAAACTGGAAAGACTTGCAAATGTAAAAAAAAAAACCTTAAAGCAATAAAACAGTGATAGCTAAATTTGACTGCATTGGAAAACAATGTAGGGGCCAGTGAGATGGCTTAGTGGTATAAAGCACCTGCTTAGGCAACCGCAGGGACCACGGTTCCATCCTTGGCACCACATGCTGCACCAGCCCTAACCCCAGGGCAGGCTGAGCCAGCGCAACATAAATAAATAAAGTTTAAAAAAGAATTTTAAAAAGGAGAAAAGGAAAAAAAAATCTAAACTTCATCTAAAAACACCACAATCAAAATAAACTAAAAGCCCTAAGGGGAGGGGGGAGAAAGAAAGAAACGCACAGCTCAAATCACAGTCAAAAGGTTAACTTCCCGAAAACAGAAAAATAAAGTATAAAATCCAACAAGTCAGTAACAAACAGGCAAGGGATGTAACAGTTCTCAGAAAAGGAAGCCCAGATGGCCGAGTGACAGTCATTATCACATTTTAAAATAAAAATGTGCAAAAAATAATTATGCTGAGTTACTGTTTCTACCATCACATTGAAAAAGCAGTTTGTTGTACATTACATTTGACAAGATGCAGAAAAACAGTATTTTTTATGCCTCGGATGGTTGCAGTGTCGCTGTTAGGGCTTCTGCGGCCCACACGGGGTGTTGAAAAATTAAGCACAAACCTACAGTTCAAGCATGGAGTCATACTTCTTGGAATTTATCGCTGAGACTGTGATGTGGAAACTGGGGTGAGCTTTACCACTGATGTTCTGACATGGTCTGACTGGGGGCTGTTTTTCCTTTTTGTTGTCACATAAAATAATAGTGTATCTTCTTAAGGAATTTAAGACTATGTGATACTAGTTGGCAGAAGTTTCTCATTATGGTGGGATACAGGGATGACTGTGAATCAAAGCACGAAGCATGTGTAGAGCTGCTGTGATTCATACAATGATGAGTTGCAGCCATTGGGCCTGGGGTATAAGGAGGACAGGGCAACAGCACCACACCATTATTCCTGATGCTGGGTTTTGGTATGGCAGGAGATGCCTCTAGGAACAAGAGCAGAGAACAGGACTTGGGTGCCTGGGAGGAAGCCAGGGCGAAATAAGTAGCCAAGGCCATACCTCTGTGACCCAGCCAGGTGCAAAGAAAAGGTGAAAACCAGAAGTGAGGGCTTCTGAGGGGGAATGCAGGGAACTCAACTAGAGAGTACAGATAGAGAAGAAAGGAGGAGTGAGAGACAGGCACAGAGATGGAGAAGGAGTCATACAGAGAAGAGAGAAGAAGGGTATCCTTTTATTAGTGTGCATGGTACTATCCCTGTATTCCTCAAACCTACACGCAGGGATTGTGAATTAATTAAAAGGCAGCCAAAGTGTTCACATGAATGAGGTATTGACCACTGTTTTTTATCAAGAAAATCAGATGTGGAACATGTTGGGCTTGGGGTCAGTAAGAAGATCAAAAATGTAGGGTGCATCACAAACTACACGCGGTGAAGGGAGGCTAATGAGGGCGCGGTGGTTGGTATGCTAAGACTGTATCTCAAACAGGCGCATAAGCCTGAAGATGTATGCTGGGATGCAACTCTATGAAACAATTTTGAGACATCCCAGCTACAGTGGAAGGACTGACCTCTTCTTATTTTCCCCAGTAGGGTGTGCCTTGATCCATGTCAGCCTGATAAGTGAACAGCTGTGCTGTGACCGATGTCAGATTCAGAAGGGTCTCAGCTTGAGTGAGGAGGAACATGGTGTGTGTCTGGTAGAAGTTACTTGTGTCTGTCTGTACTTGAAGAAATGAATGGTGGAAACTATCTGTATGTATACCACACTGCTCATATTTCCCATTGCTAGGACAAAATACTCAAAACTTAAAGAAGAGCTTTAATCTGGCTCACAGCCTCAGAGGCAGCAGTCCATGGTCAGCTGGCTCCAGGGAAGACACCTCATGATGACAGGCCTGTAGGCGGAAGCCGCTTACCTTGTAGCATCCAGGAAGCAAAGAGGAGGGAGAAAGCCAGAGAGGAGGAAGCCAGGAACCAGATGTCATTCTCAAAGGCAAGCATCACAACGTACGTCCTTCAAGTAGACCCTCCCTTCTCGTAGCCCATTTAGCTACAAATTCATCAGTAGATTAATCCATTGATCAGATTAATGCCCTCACAGTCTAATTGTCACTCCAGAATCCTCTCAGTTCTATCAAATTAACAATCAAGTATAACTAGCACTCTTATTTAATGTCTTATTATATATTCTCATGTGCTAGAAAAACTAGCACATTAACCATGAAAAGTAGTGAAAGAGCCAGGGAGATAGCTCCATGGCACAAGTGCCTTCCTGGCAAGTGCAAGGTCATGAGTTCAAACTCCAGTCCCCCCCAAAAAAGTAAGTATAGTTAATGGGCTAGTGAGATGGTTCAGTGGTCTAAAGCGCCTGCTTAGGAAAGTAGTGAAAGAAATTTTATCAGATAAGTTTGTCTTCTGAATTTATTTATGGTGAATTTTGCCCCATTTTAGAACCTTATTTATCAGCCTAGTTCTTGGGTAATTCTAAAAAGGAATTATTCATTCCCATTGTCTTTTAAATTTTTTTTACTTTCTTTGAAAAAATTATTTACTTATTCATTCGGCACAAGGTCTCGCTATGCAGCTTGGGCTCATAGAGATACTCCTGTCTCAGCTTCCCCAGGGCTGGGATTACAGGCCTGCGCCACTGGCCTGGTTTTGGGGCCAGTGCAGCATGTGGTACTGGGGATCAAACTCAGTACCTTATGCTTGCTGGCAAGGAGCTTAGACCACTGAGCTATCTCTTCCCCTGACCCTACTTTCTTTTAAAATGTTTGTAGTTTGAGCAATTGGAAATTCTCTTTCTACAGTTTATTTTTTCCCAAATATTACCTGGTTCTCTCCACATTCATTATTTCATAATTATTATTTTCTTTTCTAAAATACCATTTTTAAATTTCAGTATCTAATTGGTCTATTTATGAGCCTATTTGTCTGTCTTTCCTGATGCCAACATCACATTGATTTAATTATTATAATTTTATGTAAATATTCTCTCTTGGAAAGCTTGTTTGTTCTTCCTTTGAAAATAATTTCTATTATATCTTTACTGAGATTATAGTTAGTGTGTGACATAACCAAGGGAAAACTACCAAATCTGTATAGTTAAATTTTCTTGTCCATGCAGAGGATGATTTGCCCTCAAGTCTGAATTGTCATGTCCTGCACTGTCTTGATGCTTTCCTTAATTGTGAGCTTCAGCACTTCATAAGTTAAACCCGATATGTATCATGCAGTGTTGGCATTAGAAATGGGTCTTCTCTGGCATGGCTCCCACCCACTGTGGAGCTGTAGGACTCTGGTGCTAGGATGCTTGGTGGTGCTGGTGTGAATCCTGTTGGATCTTCACACCGCCATTACTGTTCAAGGGTTTCCTCATGGATTTCCACTTTGTTCTATGAAAAGCATGTATCTATCCACTTCTTCCTTTCTTTGGATAGTTCCCACCAATCAAGATGAGCAAGTGGTCATATTCGATATTCCTTTGAACAGTGTTATGGTTAATGCATTGTATCAACTTGAGAAAGCTAGACCTTTACGTAACTCAACAGCTCTCCCTCCTGGGGTGTAAAGGACAGGCCCTCAGCGTTCTAGATGTTGTTCACTGAGTCAGCCTGAGAGCTTTAGAAGTTTAACTAAGTGATCCAGCAGGGAACCAGATAGTGCGAGTGTTTACACCCCTGCCTGGGTAGGGGGAAGCCTGCTTAAGACGGAAGAGAGGGAAAGAGGTTCGCTTTCCCCTTGTGATCCTGATGTTCTTGCTATCTCCTGCTTGGAGCCAGCTGGTTACGACCGAAACCTCCACAAACTGAGCTAAATAAACCTTTCCCTTTAATTTAAGGTGTTGAATATTTTAATCTCAGCAATGAGAGAACAGTAACTAAGACAAGTAATTACATTACAGAGATGCATCCAGACTTTTCTGAGGAAATATTGGCGTGACTTTCATATTCAGAAGGATATTTAAAAATATTTTATCGTAAACACCTTAGAGCATTCAGAATGTGTATATTGTGCTTAAACTCCAAATTCACTAAATGGTTTTAGATAAATCAGAGAAGTCACAGATCTCAAAAGATAGATCTTCTGGCACATATGCATAAAATATATATCACATCTACAACAAAATGAATAATTATTCTGATACCCAACCCACTTTAAATTGTACCCAACTGACTTAAAAATAGCTCAAAATCAATTTCATTTTTTAAGCAGAGCACAGGTTGTTTTGAGTTATTTAATGTTAAGTTGGATATATTCTGCAATAGCACAATGTAACGCTAAAACTATGTTTGGAATACATGTCACTCTTGTCTTTTTGATATGTACTGCAATGAAAAGGAAGAATATATTTATTCTTTTTAATAATTTAGATGCTGAATTTGTCATTTTTCATCATTGAGGTCAAAGTGTCTTCTTTTCTCCTTGATTAAGGTAGTAAATTTTTGTGAAAGATTTCCTAAAATTGAAGTGATGTCAATGTTGCCTTGTGGAAATAAAATCCTTGCTTTTTTTCTCAAAGGCTGACACTAACAACAGTTCTACAAAGTACTGTCTATGGTCCCAAACTTAATCCTGAGGGGATTTGACCCTGGAAGATACAAAAAAAAAAGAATGTTTTGTTGTACAGGTCTTGCTTCGACTTGTCCTCGACCACCCAGCAAGAAAAAAAAAAA
>PVJA010033653.1:0-23154 GCA_004027025.1 Myocastor coypus | reverse complement strand
CAGGAGGATCACCACAAGTCTGATGTATGTAGTGAGACCTTGTAGACCCTGTACGAATATATATGGCCATATATAGCCAGAGGGTACCTGTGGAAAAGATTTAGTCTGTGAGCCACCAGTTTGTACATCTTGTCATAGATTTTTTTTTTTATTTTGTCTCTCTGAGACAGGGTCTCATTACACAGTTCAGGGTGATCTTTAGCTCACTTTGCAGCCCATGTTGGCATGAACTCACAATGATCCCCCTGCTCAGTCTCTCAAGTGCTGGAATTATAGGCATGTGCCACCATGCGTAGCTGCCATGGATATTTTATCCACCTCCTTCCCTACCTCCTGTTCAAGACTTGATTTTGTTTCAACAAAGTGAAGGCTCCAGTGCTACAATTTGAAAGTAACAATAACTGCTCCATTAAGGTAAACTGACAGAAAAACATATATTACCAAAAAATTAACTTTCCTAAGTGCTAGATGTACTAAATGGTAGACGTTACTATTACAATAGGTAGAAGAAACACCAATCATAAATTTAGTGCCATAGACACGTGATGTTATGAAAATGCTAATATTTCATTTTTTGGCAGCATATTATTTTTATTTGGGGAAGTGTGTTCCTATATTTCTTATTTGTGGCATGAACAACAACAGTATATGGGGACGCTCTGTTCTACTGAAAATGAGGATAGACTATAGGACCCTTTGGGTGGATTTTACAAATATGTTTTATTGGATTTGGAAAAACATGTATGCTAGGTTGCTTAGTGAAAAAAAGAGTACCAGATATTGAAGTGTGTTTTATTAGAATATGTGGTGCTGAAGCGAGCACAAAGTGTGTTTTATTAGAAAGAAAAGTAATTTACTCCTCTTTTGCAGGCTGCACTTGAGGCAATTGATGAACTGGACCTTTTTGGAGCTTATGGAGGACGCAAGTCAGTCATCCATGTCCTGCCTGATGAAGTTGAGCACTGCCAGGTAACAGCTCAGCCTCTTGTGTTCCAAAGTAAGAAAGAAAGTTATAGAAGAAAGGCCCCAGCTTCTGTTCCAAAGACCTCACCTTTCTGGTTTGCTGACACTTGACTCCTTGAAGCTTAAGTTTTTTTTTTTTCTCCATAAAATGTGCTCAGTGGGGCCTTCCAATCCTGAGTCACAAGATAATTATAAAGATCAGATCAGAGAAAAGCAGACATTTTCCCAAAAAACTGTGTAGCCAGAAAGTATTATGCATACACAAGACATAATAACACTATGCATATGGAATCAACAATCAGAGGGACCTTGTTTTGCTGCAGGTAAAATCCGTTTTATGCTTCTTAAACACATAATTCATTTTCTTTCAGGTTTATTTCATGCCATCCAATTGAATGAGTAGCGTGCACTAGCTCACTTGATAGGGGCGTCATGGGCAGAATGAGGGAGAGATAATATGGGAAAAATGGCAATTCAATACAAACTCCCTGAAATACAGACACAGAAAGAATGGGTGCAGATGAGGGAATTCCATCGAACAGACAGGAAGTCACCAGATGCTAGTCAGTCAATAAATTGTCGGGAACCATGTATGTTAAGGCTAAAGTGAATCACATACCTTAAAACTTACAAAGAGAGAGCTTATGGCAGGAGCTTGCATTTCTTGGCAGAGAGAGCCTAGGGAGGAGTGACTATATAGAGCCATGTACCTCATAATGATACTTTGGTCACTGAAGGACCACATAAACTATGGTAGCTGTACCATAAAACATCAGTGTGAAACAGACTCTTCCATCTCTAAAATTTGTGTAAGTACAATCTGCTGTTCACACAACATTGAAATCACTGGATGTTGTAAGTAGTCCTTAATGGAAAATCTGATATTTCTTGGGTATAGTTTAATAGAAATATACTGGTGTTCTTCTAAATGTGTAGTCTAGTGGAAAATGTGAGTTTTGTAGCTAGAAGAATCTGGGTTAGACTCCTAGCTCAGTCACTTGCTGGCTACACGCTGTAGGACACAAGTCCATATGAGTAAATTGGATATAATATCCTAATCTTTCTCATGTGGAAGATTTAATGAGCTCATGTTTTCAAGGGCCTAGACTCATGTATGTACATGTTAGATCTCAGCATTCATTCTTTTCTCAGCCAAAATGTTTCCTATAATCTCAACTTCCTTCAGAGTTTCCAAGCCTAATCCAGCCACCTTATGATTGAAGCCATATTATAGTGCCTCTAGATAACCCTGGAAAGTTTCTGGGACTAAACTAGTTATGCTGTTAACCATTTTTCCTGATCATTCAAGAGATCTTGTGGATTTGAGTACTTATATAAATGATTTCTGGATCACCCACCCCATTATGCAGAATCCAACTACCACTCTGCGATAACACTATGTTTGTTCGTTCTTTCTTTCTTTCTTTCTTGGTTTTATTTTTTTTTCTAATTTTATTTTAAAGAGTAAAAATAGCAGAAACAAAGATAGAAAAAAACAGTAGCAAGTACAAGTACATATAGTACAGAATTTCAAAACAAGAAAATTTAACAATGGTTGCATTACATATTTTCATCATTAAATCAGTTTATATCAACAGACATAGGTACATAAGACTGATCAAAAAATTAAACATTAACACTTTCAATAAACATTAAGTCCCTCTTCTAAAAAATTATAGGGGTTGAGGATGCGGAAAACACAAGGTCCTGAGATTGGTTCCTGGTACCGCCCAAAATTTATTTATTTATTTTTATTTATTTATTTCTTCTGAGTACTTAAACTAGGGAGACTATGATATTTGCATATGTAGGTCTGGTTTATTTCACTTATGAGTTTACATTCAATATACATCCATTTATATATGAAGTCTTCTAATTTATTATTTCCTATAGCTGAGTAATATTCCATTTTATGAAACTATAACATCTTTTTCAACCATTCTTCAGATGATGGGCATTTTGGTTGTTTCCAGGTTTTGGCTATCACAAATTGTGCTGCTATGAACATAGGTGCACAGATATCACTATGATAGGATGTTTTCAGTTCTTCTGGAAAAATTCCCAGTAGGGGGATAGCTGGATTGAATGGGATTTCCAGTTCTACTTTTTAAAGGAGTATCCACACTGCTTTCCATAATGTTGTACCAGTCTGCATTCTCACGAGCAATGGAGAAGTGTTCCTTTTTCCCCATAGCCTCTCCAACATTTGTTGTTTATTTCTTTATGATAGCCATTCTTTCTGGGGTGAGATGGTATCTAAGTGTTGTTTCGATTTGCATTTTGTGAATGGCTAGTGATGTGGAGCATTTTTTCGTGTATTTAGGCTTCTTGAATTTCTTTCTCTGAGAAGTGTGTGTTCATCTCAGAGGCCCATTTCTGGATTGGATGTTTGAATTTTGGGACCCGAATGGTTTTTAGTTTTTTATAAATTCTAGATAGAAGCCCTTTGTCTCAATACTTATTAGTTAAAATCTTTTCTAAATTTGTGGGTTGTCCTTTCACTCTGTTGGTAATTTCTTTTGACATGAAAAAACGTCTCAGCCAGAGGAGTTTCCATTTGTTGATTCTTTTGAGTGTTAAGTGTGCATTTTGATTCTTGTCCATGAACACTTTGCCTACCCCGATGTCTTCAAGGTTTCCTCTGACTTTCTCCTCTAGGAGGTTTAGGGTTTCTCTTTTAATATTTAGATCTTTAATCCATTTTGATTTTAGTTTAGTGCATGGTGTTAGACCTGGGTCAAGTTTTAGTTTTCGACATGTGGAAAGCCAGTTTTTCCAGCACCATTTGTTAAAGAGGCTATCTTTCTTCCAGTAAACATGTTTGGCCCCTTTGTCAAAAATAAGGTGGCTGAGTGTGTTTGTATTTACTTCTGTATTTTCTAATCTATTCCATTGATCCTCAGGTCTATTTTTTTGCCAGTACCATGCTGATTTTTTACGGTACCTCTGTAGTATAATTTTAGGTCAGGAATTATAATGCCTCCTGCCTTATCTTTGGTGCCCAGAACTGTCTTTGCAATTCTAGGTCTTTTTTGGTTCCAAATAAATTTTAGGAATGACTTCTCCAGTTCTGTGAGGTATGTTGATGGTATTTTGATACGAATTCCATTAAATCTGTATAACAATTTAGGGAGTATGACCATCTTCACAATGTTGGTTCTTCCTATCCAGGAGCAGGGAATATCTTTCCATTTTCTGAAGTCCTTTTTTCAGAGTACTGTAGTTTCCATTGAAAAATTCTTTTACTTCTTTCATTAGGTTAATTCCTAAGTATTTCATTTTCTTTGATGCTATTATAAAAGGTATTGTTTCTCTAATTTCGCTGTTTATTATCTGTATAGAGGAATGCCATTGACTTTTGTGTGTTAAATTTGTAACCTGCTATGCTACTGAATTTGTGTATTAATTCTAGTAGCTTGTTGGAGGAGTTTTTGGGGTCTTTCAAATAAATTATGTCATCTGCAAATAATGATAATTTAACTTCTTTACCTATTTTTATGCCTTTTATTTCTATCTCTTGTCTAATGGTTGTAGCTAATGATTCCAGAGCTATATTGAATAGGAGTGGTAATAGAGGACATCCTTGTCTTGTACCAGATTTGACAGTAAAAGGCTTCAATTTTCCCCCATGTAAAATTATGTTAGCTGTTGTATTATCATAGATGGCTTCTATCAGCTCGAGGTGGAGGCCCTCTATTCCAAGTTTCTGCAGGACTTTAAACATGAATGAGTGTTGGACTTTGTCAAAATCCTTTCCTACATCAATTGAGATGATCATATGATGTTTGGCTTTGGCTCTATTGATATAATGTATTACATTTATAGATTTGCATATATTCAATGATCCTTGCATCCCTGGGATGAATCCTACTTAGTCTTGGTGTATGATGTTCTTGATGATTTGTTGTGTTCTAGTGGTGAGGATTTTATTGAGAATTTCTGCATCTATGTTCATGAGAGAAATTGGCCTGTAGTTCTCTTTTTTAGTTGTGTCTCTTTCTGGTTTTGGTATCAGTGTAATACTTGATTCTAGGAATGGTTTTGGGAGGATTCCTTCCTTTTCAATTTCCTTGAGGAGTTTGAGGAGTATTGTGCTTATGTCTTCTATAAATTCCTTGTAGAATTCACTGGTGAATCAATCAGGTCATGCACTTTTTTTGTCCATAGACTTTTTATTACATTTTGTATTTCATTGACTGTTACTGGCTTATTGAGAGTTCTTATATCATCTTGATTCAGTTTTGGTAATTTACATTTTTCTAGAAATCTGTCCATTTCTTCTGTGTTTTCAATTCTGTGAGAGTAAAGATTCTCAAAGTAGCTATTTATGATCCTCTGAATCTCTGCTGGGTCTGTAGTAATTTCACCCTTTTCATTCCTTATTGTTTGAATTTGAGTCCTTTCCTTCCTCTTTTTGATGAGGTTAACTAGGGGCTTATCAATTTTATTTAATCGTTCAGAGAACCAGATTTTTGATTCAGTAATTCTTTGTATTCTTTGTCTCAATTGAATTAATGTCTGCTCTAATCTTTATCATTTCCTCCCATCTTTGGGCTTTGGATTTCGTTTACTCTTCCATTTCTAGTCAGTTTAGCTGTTGTCTTAGAGTATTTATTTGTTCCCATTCTTTCTTCTTAATGTGTGAGTTCAGGGCTATGAATTTCCCTCTAAGAACTGCTTTCATTGCATCCCATAAATTCCAAAAAGTTGTGTTTGAATTTTCATTAAATTGTAGATATTGTTTAATTTCTTGTTTAATTTCATTTGTAACCCACTGGTTGCTGAGAAGGGTAGTATTTAATTTCCATGTATTTCTGTGGTTCTTGTGGTTTCTTTTGTCATGTATTTCTAATTTCATTGCACTGTGGTCAGATAGTATGCATTGGATAATTTCTGTTTTCTTGCATATACTTAAGCAGGACCTATGGCCTAATATGTGGTCTATTTTAGAAAATGTTCCATGTGCAGCTGAAAAAAATGTTTATTCTAAAGTGTTTGGGTTCAGCACTCTGTATATGTACACTAAGTCCAGTTTTTCACAATTGCTACTTTGCTAATTTTTTGTCTGCTTGGCCTATCTTTATGGGATAAAAGGGTGTTAAGGTATCCTGTTAAGATTGTGGTACTGGATATGATTTTTCATGTTCATTAAAGTTTGTCTTATATAACTCAGTGCTCCCATGTTGGTTGCATACGTATTTATGAGTGTTACCTCTTCGTCTTGAATTTTTCCGTAACCAGTACATATGACCTTCTTTATTTTGTTTGATCAATCTTGAAGTTTAGAGTATCTGCAAACAAGATTGCTACCCCTGCTTTTTTCTGAGGTACTGGAGCATGTAGTGTTGCTTTCCATCCTTTAACTTTTAGCCTATGAGTTTCTTTACGAGTTAAGTGTGTTTCTTGTATACAGCATATGGCTCAATTTTGCTTCCTTATCCACTCTGCCAGTCTATTTCTTTTAATTGGAGAATTGAGTCCATTTACATTGGTGGTTATAGTTCAAATGTATTGACTTATGATTGACATGAGTTTTACTACTGTTTACCCTTTTTTCTGTGTTTAATTGGTGGCCCTATTTGTTAGATTCTTTCTGTTCTCATTTGTTGAGTTCGGGTTATTTTGGTCCCTCTCTAAAACTTTTTTTTAGTACACTTTGTAGGGTTGGCTTTGACGTCATGAAATTCTGTAGTTGTTCCTTGTCATGGAAGTATTTCACTTCCCCCTCATACTTGAAGGAGGGTTTTTCTGGATATAACAGCTTGGCCTGGAATTTGTTTTCATGGAGGACTTGAAGCACTCTGCTCCATGCTCTTCTTGACTTCATGGTTTGTGAAGAGAAATCTGCCATTATTCTGATGTGTTTTCCTTTAAATGTGATTTGTTTCTTTTCTGTAGCAGCTTTTAGTATACTGTTCTTCTGCTGGATTTCTGGGATCTTGACTATTACATGTCTGCATGTATTTTTAGTTGGGTTGATGTTATTTGGAGTTCTATATGCTTCAGTTATCTGAATGTCCGACTGTCTTCTCAAATTTGGGAAGTTCTCTGCTATTACTTCTGCCCATATTCTTTTTATATCATTTGTATTGACTCCTTCTTTCTCGTTGATTCCTATTTATCTCACATCGTTTATTTTTGTATCATCTTGCAGATGTTGAATTACTTTTTCCTGCATCCTGGTTGTTTTCAAGTGATCCTTTCTTACCTTTTTACTAACTGTGACTGTGTCTTCAAGATCAGAGACTCTATTTTCACTTTCATTCATATGATTTTGCCATCTTGTGATTGAGATTTTATTTTCTTGTATATCTCTTTGAAACTATTCCATGTGATCTATTTCTTTCCTATATTACTCATGTGGGGAATCCATCATTTTTCTATTCTCTAATTTTTTATTAATGTCTTCTTTAGTAGTACTGAAATCTCTCATTATAGTTATCCTTTCTCTCTCTAGTTCAGAGATTATTTCTGTTCTTTTCTCCTCTCTACTTTTCTGTAGTTGTTCCTCTACTTTAGATGCTATTAATTTAGACACGTCTTTTTAACTTTAGAGGTTATTTCTGCTCTGGTTTCCTCTGTATATTTCTGCAGTTGTTTTTCCACTTCAGAGTCTATTAATTTATGCATTTGTTTTTTTACTTCAGATGTTACCTCTGATCTGAGTTGCTCTATATGTTTCTGCATTTGTCTCCCTCAGAAGCTATCGACTCAGAGATTTCTTCTACATGATTCCCATTTTCTTCCATGGTAGTGTCTCCTGTATCTGTTACAAGTGGGCTTGGGAGCTGAGATTACATTTTGCTCATTGTCTGTATCACTCTGTATAGCAGTGACCTTTGGTGCAGGACTGCATGCCTGTGGGTTAGTTGTTCAGTCCAGGCTGCTGGACCAGCTGAGCTGCTTGTAGCACAGGGGAGGGAGGTCACTCACCTGGTGGGCCTAGCTGCTTGATAGGCTATGCTTGTGTCAGGCTGGAAGTCTGACTCACATGGCGTACCTGGTTCTGGATAGGCTCCACTTGCGGTGGGCTGGAGGAGGTGTCATGCAGCAAGCCTGGTGCTGGATGGGCTGTGCTTGCGGAGGGCTGGAGGTCTTACATAGTGGGCCTGGTGCTGGATCATGTATGTTCTTTCGTAGTCTCTGTCTTCATAGTCGAAACACCTTAACCTGCTTGCCATAAGTAGCCCTGAAAATCTTCCCCAGTGTGTCCTAAATGTCTGGTCTGGTCAATAGTGCACATGGAAGTAATGGAGTCAAGTAGTTCTCAGTGTAGGCTCTGAGCTCTACCATACTCTTTCCAACCCTCCTTCTGCCCTAAGAAATAGGGAACATCGATCAGGTCGACAAGATTGGCCAATGGATGCATGTTGATAGGGCAAAGCTCTACTCTAAGTTGACAAGTTCATTGAATGTACCCTTGGATCTAAATCCATGGTCTTAAAAAAAATAGAGTTAAATCAATAAATTTGTGGTCTTTACATACTACTATTAATACTTCTTGGAATTAAATTGCCTGTCTGTTTTTTATTTAGTCTATTCTGTATTCTATGCTGCCAAGAGCATCAACTTCTAAAGAGATTGACGCTGGACTACTTTCCATCATTTCTTTCCCGGCCTTTGCTGTGGAAGATGTGAACCTTGTGAATGTGACCAAAAATGAAATTATTTCCAAGCTCCAGGTAAGCACTGGTCACACTGGTACCCTCCTGCCCTGTGTTAAATGCCAGTTTTGCATGATGACATGGAATAAATCACTTATGAAGTTAATGAATTAGTTTATCTTAGTTAACTCCTGAAGTAGACAAATGAAAAGCTGAGCCTACAAATGAGAAAATCAAGTCTCAAATTAAGCAACTCAGTTGTCTTTTTAAGTAGCAGAACTTGCACTGAAGGTGGAACCCCAATTCCTACCACTATCATACTTCCAAGCTAGGACTACATAAGCATTTAACAATCACAGATTCTTTTGAGAATCTCTTGAATTCCTTCCAGTAAAAAATGTTCACATTCCAATATCTTTAAAATTTACATGTGATTTTAGAAAGGTTAGTGATCCTAAAATTAAATTATGTTTTTTTTTTTTTTTTTTTAAAAAAAAACAACCTTGGTCTGCAGTGAAATACAGTGACTGATACATCACACTAAACACATTGATGGATTCTCCAAATGTGAGGGTCTTTTACCTCTTCATGTGATACAGTAAATCAGAATGAAAGAATGACAATTCACTGAACTCTTAGTAATTGCTCTGGCAGCTCCAATACTGCCATGAAATATTTCAGCATTCTCTTCAAGCCCAAATTTACTTTGCTTACTACTACCTTAAAAGTTCTTTATACTAATAGCAAAAAACAATTGGTACGTGTTTTATCACTAAAAGATTCATAAGAGAGAGAGGGAAGGGCTGATGAATTAAAAGAGCAAAGACGTTCTTATGTCATCAAGTGTATTTTATTTCTCCTTACCAGGGGCGTTATGGATGCTGCCGCTTCCTTCGGGATGGTTATAAAACCCCAAGAGAGGTTGTAATTAAATATTGTTTCTTATAGTTGCTTAATTGTTTTATATCTAAGTTGCCACTGTATTGTTCTTCCTCTATTGATTATAATTATATGGTGGAATATTGGAAAGAGAAGTATTAATTTTGGAGTCAGCAAGTCTGGAGTTAGGCAGCAGAAGTGTAAGATCAACAGGGGGACAGAAAGCTGGTAGTTTAAAGCCAGCTTGTAAATAAGAACAAACAGAGGCCAGTAAGATGATGGTGCAAGCCAGTAATTCCAGCACTGCAGAGGCTCAAAGCAGGAGGGTCACTACAAGTCTGAGCTAAGACCATGTACCTAAAGAAATAATAATAAAAGAACAAACAGTTCTGTGGTTTGCATAGTTTTTGTAAAGACTATCCATGGCCTCCTCCTTAGTTTTGTCACAGTGACTAATGATGTTATATAAAAGGACAGATGAAGCCTATAATCCTGGGTCTTGGGAGACTGAGGTAAGAGGAGTGCTATGAATTTTTTAAAATTTATTTATTTATTTATTTTTTTGTGGGACTGGGATTTGAACTCATGACCTTGCACTCTCCAGGCAGGCATTTGTGCCACAGAGCTATCTCCCTAGCCCAAGTGCTGTGAGTTTAAGACTGGCCTCAGCTACATAGTGAGTTCAAAACCAACCTAGATGGCCAGGGAGCTAGCTCAGTGGCATAAGCACCTATCTGGAAGTTGTAAGGTGCTGAGTTCAATCCCCGGTACCAAAAAAAGAAAAAAGAACAAAAAGGATCAGCGTGCACTATACAGTGAGACCCTATCTCAGATAAATAAATACATACACACATACATACAGATATGCATACATACATACAAATATCTTGGGAAAAGCAATGCTTGGGATAAGCAAAATGGTATTAATATTTTATTTTTTTAATTTTTAATTTTTATTTTTTTTCTTGTTTCAGAACTTTTTTTTGTTTATTTGTTTATTTATTTTTATGGCCAGCTCAGCCTGCCCTGAGGGCAGGCCTGGCACAGCATGTGGTGCCAGGGATGGAACTGCGATCCCTGCAGCCGCCCAAGCTTTCCTAAGCAGGCGCTTTAGACCACTGAGCCATCCTGCCGTGCCCCGGTATTAATATTTTAGAGAACATTCTTTATTATACTAAACTATTCAGGAGTCTTGTATATACTTTGGACTTAGTTTATGAAAACCTTACCATGAAAAACTTCTGAAAATAACATCTCCCTTATATCAAACAAGCAAGAGAAACCCATTGAGAAATAGTAGTGTTGTGTGTGAACCTCACCTTTAAAAAGTTTTACATGTTTGATTCCAGGACCCAAACCGATTACATTATGACCCTGCTGAACTCAAGCTCTTTGAAAACATTGAATGTGAATGGCCTGTATTCTGGACTTATTTCATCATTGATGGAATCTTCAGTGGGGATCCTGTTCAGGTGAGAAAATGCTGAGTAGTGTGCTGATAAGCTCTTCATCCCACTGGTGGCACTGCTTATTAAGAAAATGTAAGAGTGCACAAGAAATCAGGTCATTCCTTCAGTTTTAGGTGGCCACGTGACAAACTTTCCTAAAATTTAGTAAATTAAAGCAGCAACTCTTTGAATTGTTTCTTCATGATTTTGCAGTTTGGGTGGAGCCCATTTAGGACAGATGGTCTCTGTTTTTCTGGTGTCCATTGGGATGGTTCCATGGGGCTGGCAGATCTACTTTCAAAACAGCCTCCCTCATATGCTGGTGAGCTGATGCTGGCTACCAAATGATGATGGGAGCCCAGCTGGGCTCTTGGTGGAGGCCTTGGTTTTTTTCCACATGGCTAACTTGGGCTTCTCATGATATTGGTGTCTCTGAGGCTTTAAACATTTCACATGGTGATTGTCTTCCTCCAGAAAGCAAAAGCAGAAGCTGCTATTTTTTTCTTATGTCTTAGGTCTGTAAGTAGTCAAGTGGCAATGTCATCTGATTCTATTGGTAAAAGGCCATGCCATATTCAGTGGGACAAGACTAGGAAGCATTGGCTTGTATATCCCAGACAGGTTTTATTGTTCCTCTGTCTTTTCCAAATCAGTCAGTGGTTCTGTTGTTATGTTTAGTGTAAGATGATATACTTAACATACTGACCTCCTAACTGGCCTGCCAACCTCAGCCTGTTCCTTGTTATTTCTGTTCTCACTGACTATCTTGCCTCTTAAGTCTTCTCGTTCTTTTATCCCAATATTGAAAGGTTTCAAAAGGATTGACTTTGAATTTCAATTCTGAACAGGCTTAACAATTACATAGGAAGATAAGGGGGCAAAAATGACTACGCTTGGTATCTTATAAGCCTCACAGAATCTATTACCTTATAGCTGTACTGTCCTTCTACTCTTTTATTTGACACTTCTAAATGATCCACTCATGATCATGCTTTGCCATCCATAAATTTTAAATGAAAAGAAAATGAGATCTGGAAGGTAGTTGACTGGGCTTTCCAAAGATGAAATTTGTTAAATAGCTAGAATGGCCAGCTAGGGTTTTTTTCCCCCTTCTTTTAATGCATTAGGTTTTATCACTGCCTTTTTAATTTAGTAGAAAGGTTTGCTTCAGTTGCTTTTATTATATTGAACAATATATTCTAATAATTGGTGTATATGAAACCCAGTACATACATTTTCTTTTTCTCATATCTAAGTTATGCAGCAAATATTTCACAAGCAATAATTAAGTGGAAATCTACCTTTAGGTGGAACTGGATATGCTCCATAAGAAATGGCTTCTACCCTAAGAAGTTTATAATCTGGTTGGTGAGATAAAATTTAAATATGTAAAAAATGTTAAGAGCAGAAGTTTTAAATGATGAGTTAATTAACAGCAAGGGAAACCTATCTGATACCTATAAATGTGAGTACTAATATGACTTCTGAAGAAGAAACAGCTACTGCATGATGGCTGCACTGTCTTTTCCTTGAAGCCTGAATAGACGGGGTGAGCTTAGACATGCAACAGAGGAACAAGCAATACTGTTTAGTTGCTGCTAACATCTGTGCTTCACTGACTCCTCAGTCAGAATGTTTGTGAATTTTTTGGTCCTATGTCTCACTTTGAATCTGTATGTTGTCAATAGAACCATTTTTCTATGTTGCACCACCTTCGCAGCATTAACCACCAGACCTCTTTCATAGTGAGGGTAATGGGCTGTTTTCCAGGTCCAAGAGTACCAAGAGGCCCTGGAGGGAATACTAATCCGAGGCCGGGACAGGATCCACTTGATGCCAGAACTCTATGCTGTCCCACCTGATAAGGTAACCAGGTGGCGTGGGGCTCCTTTGTGCTCTTTCTGTAGAACTGAGTGAATTGGTGCTTCGTCTTTCGTATTCTTCATCCCATTTAGGCCCAGTGACCGCCCTCCAGAAGTGGTTTCTAAAGGCTTAGGCAGTGTTCCTACGTACCACAAGGGAGTTAGAACTTTGGTAAATCACATTGAATGTGCCTTATGCATAGGCAGCAGTTGAAGCTTTTGAAGGATACCTATTCCTCCCCCAACCTCTAGCAGAAAGACTGGTAAAGAGCCCAAAACACTGTTCTGCACTTTGTTCCTATAAAGTGCTACAGAAGAAACCTGATGTACAGAGATACTTGAGAATCTCTTCCTCTTATTCAAACAGATCCCAAGCTAGAGTTTGAGTAATCATTAATTAAAGCCATTCTACACCGGTCCAGTTCCAAGAAGATGCTCAAAGGTAGTTTTGTTCTACCTAGTTTCCTAAATTGGGATCATGCTGGACCCCAATGCCTTTTGTGGGAAAATTTTCCCTGTAACATTTCATGTTTAAAGGAAAATGCGCCATGTTACAAGCTGTACTTTGCTTTCTGATGGATGGTGTTCACTGTGCATTGTAAAAAGTTACTCAGCAACTCTTTTTTAGATTCCACTCCAACTTTTACTTTCTGCTTATCATTAAAATGGACTTCGTTATTCAGCAATTTACAATTGTGTGTTACACACCCATCTTGGACACTGTTTTGCCTTGACCACATTTTGTGTTGGCTGCTTGCTGATGACAACTAGAAAGGCTCCTCAGTCACATCAATAATATGTGCAGACCACTCGGCAGGATTTCTACAGGCAGGGCCACCATAGGACCATATGGCACCTGTGTACAAATTAGAAAGAGGGTAACATTCAGCTTGGATTTCAGGCTCACTCATATTTAATTGGTATTTACACAGGGCATTGCCATGCACAAGGCCTTCCATTGAGTACCTAGGGACTAATGAAAGTGTGCCCAGCAAATGGAATAAACAGCTATTCCATGCCAGGTGCCAGGCCAGGGCCTGGGAAACAAGATACAGGCCAGTGGGGCCAGAGGAACTGGGCCATGAGGTAGGAGCAGCCACTGGTGTTACTGGGCAGTAGCAAAGATGTGTGTTTGAACACTTGCAAGAGGTTAGAATGGGATGCAGTAGACAGAAGGAGAAAAAGATCCCTCCATGTAAAGGCGGGAGCTGGCCATGGTTGGAAGTAAGGGAGAACGAGATTGTCTTTTGATCTGGATACTTGGTTTGGTTTTTGTTCTTTGCATTGGATATTTTTCTTTTTTTGGCACAGGGTCTCACTACACAGTTAAGACTAGTAGTGATCCTCCTATTTTCAACTTCCCCAGCAACTGGAATTATAGGTGTGTGCCACCATGCCTGGACTACATTGGATATTTCTCATTCTAGATATTTACAGTCTTTCTTAATACTACCTCTATTTCAAATAGCTTTAGCATGTTATCCAATTATGAAAGTAGTCCTGTACTATATGTAGTATTCAGGATTGCATAGATAGAAAATATTTATCTCTAATCCCAGTACCCAAAGATAAATAGTATGACATTACAGTGACTCTCCTTCCACACTATTATCCTATTTGATTACTAGGGATATTTAGATCCATTTGGTTTATATACTCAAGGCTTTATAAATGTTTACGATTATTGAAAAAAATTTAAATTGCTTCATTGACTGTATTACTAATTTCACTTATTACTCCACAAAAAATGACTACTTTCATGGTATGATTTTCCCCTTTCTGTTTTCTAGAGGAAAATCAGTGATGTGACCCCAACCAATGTTTCAATGACCAAAAACTCTAAGGGCAATATGCAATTTAGAAGGGAGAAAGTCACACACTAGCTAGCAGTGTACAGCCAGCACTGCCCATGAGAAAGAAGACAAAAGCCCCTAATGGATTCTGATGTCTGAGTTCTTGGTGGAAGATTTATGGTCAAGTAACATGATTGATTTTCCTCAATAAATAGTGCCACCTTCTGGTAATTTTCTTTCATAGGTACAGGTTATAGTTATGTATGCCAGGTGCCAGGCCAGAGCCTGGGAAACAAAATACAGGCCAGGCACTGGTGGTGACAGGGCAGTAACAAAGATGTTATAAAGCCCTAGGAAGGGAGGGCAAGAGAAAAAAAAAAAACTAGATTTAAACATCTGGCCATGCATTGTGTGGCTATAGGCTGCTGGTTTTGTCTTGCTTACCAATAACATAACAAGATGTTAGCACGAGCTGTACATGAAGGCAAGCCAGGCTTCCAGTACCTGTTGCTCAAGTTTGCTTGGGAAGAACACTGGCTTGGGACCAAGACTAGAATGGATGGCTCCCTCTGCACAGAACACCAGATGCTCCAAAAGAGGGTCCTTTCCCTTCTGGGTCCCACATCCCAGCACTTACACAAATTTGCTTTGGAGTATAAGGACCATTTTGTAAATACACAGTGCACTCCCCACTGTAAGGTGTCTCTGACCTTCTTATCCTCTTGACATTCTGACTTTGGCAGGTAGATGAAGAATACAAGAATCCGCACACAGTGGACAGAGTTCCTCTGGGGAAGCTGCCTCATCTGTGGGGTCAGTCCTTGTACATCCTCAGCTCGCTGCTGGCAGAGGTAGGAGCTTGGTGGCTTCACAGGCTGACAATCATCTGATTGGAGGTACAGGGAACCCTAAAAGAATATAGGGGCTCTCTGTTCAGAATGGTTGTGAATATCTTTTGCATCTGCATGCCATTGAGGTCTGATGGCTTGTGTTAGCTCCCAGGTTCGACTCCTGACCTTGTATATCTATATTTACCTTAAGCCAGTTCAAACCAACTGCAGGTCAACACTCTGTCTTTGTCCTGTCAGTATTCCTGATCTGAGCTGAGACCTGCTTGATTTTATGATCATCAGGAGCTTGAAACTTTGTGACAGGATCCTGGAAAATATAGAATTTGAGAAACTACTAAATGGACAGGAAGCCCCCAGCACCAGCCACAGGCACAGGAATCAGAAAACCTCTTCAGAACTCTACAAGAGGCCACGGGCATGAGTCTGATGAATTTTGTCAGGTGATCCTTCAGACCACTCCCAACTAGCTCCCAAGAAAATCCCGAGTCTTGACCTAGTTTCTCTTGCTGAACCTTAACTTCCCCATAGGCTTCTATTGCAAAACAAATTTGAGTTCTCAGAATGAATCCACCCATCCTAAGTGCAACTTTATCAAATGGGTTCATTCTTCTCAGTAGATCTTGCTTAGCTGAGTATTTGGGGTCCCTGGAGAAGTGCATAGGAGCCTAGGGATATGAGTGAGGGGCTGCCAACCTCTGAAGCTGGCCCAGCCCTGTGAGTCCACCAGCTGTAGAAATGGGAACAGAAGAGCGAGTCAGAATGCCACTGGGCTGGCTGCCATGACACATGCCTGCAATCCCAGCTTCTTGGGAGGCTAAGGCTTACAAGTTCAGGTTACCCTGGATAACTTAGCAAGACCCTGTCTCAAAAATAAAACTTTTTTAAAATGGGGTATAGGTAGTGATAGAGTACATCAGAGTTTAATCCAAAGTACTGGAAAAAATAATAACAATAAAAGTGCCACTGGGTTCTTGGTGATTGTAGCATAGTGGAAGCAGCCAGTGGGAGCTGTTGCTGCTGAGGGTAGAACAATGGTTCCATGGGTAAAGTCCAGTCTGTCAGTGTCCTACCCTTGGGAGTAAGGACTGTGTTTTACATGTGTACCTCCTTTGAAAAGCAAACCTTGTCTCTGACTAGGTCTGTGACTTTGAGTAGGTCCCTTGTTCTCTCTGGCCTTGGTTTCCTCATGTGTAAAGTAAAAATCTTGGCCTTGGTTATCTCTACAATACCTTCCAGCTCAGGTTTCTGTATCAGTGAGATGGGAAGTAACCTACTCTGCTCTCCTCCTCTCCCTGTAAGCCTTCCTCTGGTCCAGCAATAGGTCTGCTTCTCCCAAAAGCTCCCAGAAGACCTCAGTCCCCTCTTGGACCTCAGACCATTTCTAGACAGTGCAAGAAGAGGCATATTCAAATAGCATACTTAGCAAGGGTGTGGGGAATGTCATATTTCAAGCAGCCCTGGACCAACTCCTTACTCTGCCACGTCCCTCAGATACCTTTACCTCAATTTCCCCACCTATAATATGGTGTTAAATAAATGGAGAACCTACCTGGTAGGAGGCATAAATGTGACAGTGCGTACACAGGGGTTCAGGAAATATTAGCTGCCATGCTTTTCACTCACAAAAGATGGGTCAGGGCCATGGAAATAGCCAAGCAGTCTAAGCATCTGCTCAGGCAAGCACAAGGACCTGGGTGGGATCCCTGGTACCACTCACCAAGCTGGCCACCAAGACTGGGTATGGTGGCACACACCTATAATCCCAGCACTGGGGAGGCTGAAACAGAAAGATCACCATGAGTCCAGTACCAAATATATAAGATTTAAAAAAAAGATGAGACAGTATGAGTCCTATAGAGCCAGGTGTCCAGTGTGTTACTGTGTTTTCCTGTATTCCTGGCATCCATATCACATACTGGTGTTTTAGAGAAAGTAAACTATTGATTCACAAAATATAAACACTCCTGAGTGCTTTGGAGTGCTTTGCACCCTAAAATTTATTACTTTCAAAGTTAGGTGAAAGGTGAAATTTTAGGTGATCAATATTTCATAGCATTAATGCTCCTTTCTTCCCAGGGATTTCTTGCTACTGGTGAAATTGATCCCTTAAACAGAAGGTTTTCCACTTCAGTCAAACCTGATGTTGTAGTACAAGGTTTGTGAGCATGTTTTTGATTCATCTCTAATTTGTAAAACCAATGTCATTTGTGTTCATTCAAATTGTTCCTTAGTCTTTTATTTAGTTAAAAAACTGTTATATGTGCTTCAGTATGTAGAAGGTCTGTGAGATGCCTTATATAACTCACTCACGCAGTGTGTTCTTCCAAACCACAAATTTACTTTCTCCAAAACAATTGTTTTCTGAAATCTAAACTTTGAGGGGCCAGGGAGATAGCTCAAGGGCACAAGTGCCTGCCTTGTAGATGCAAGGTCTTGAGTTCAATCCATGGTTCCACAAAAAAAAAAAAATCTAAACTTTGATTTCAACTGAGGCACATGAGATTCTTTGAGCATCATTTTTCAGGACTGTTTATCTTTTAAAAGGAGAGCATGGTGAGAGCTCAGAAGCCAAGTGAGGTCATCCATTCCTTTTTTGGAGTTCTGATTCTTGCCATCTGCCCCTGTCTCCCTCCCTCCGTTCTGCATGGAGCTCCGCTTTTTAAAAAGGCAGGAGGCCAGCTTGGGCTGCCACTGCCAAGTGACTGCACCACGTGTGGTGCTATTAGGATTCTTGTGCTTGCTCCAGTGGAATTGGCAAGAACAGAGATTGCAGTGCAGGAAGCTTGTGGTGCAGGGCTGGCTGCTGGTATGCAGCAAGTGCCTCAGTCTCTCTCTTATCTTGCCTTCCTTTTCTCAAGGAAAAGGCAGCTCAGTATATGCTGCAAGCCCCATAGAATGCTTACATGCCATATAATGTTATGCCTATGTGCTCACACTTTATTGCCCCTAATGTAGGCATTGTACTTCTTAAGGGCAAGGCCCATGTCACTGTTGTAGCATCTATGTTGAAAACAGTGAATGAACAAATAACAGCATTGTTCTTTATGGCCACTGCACCTGTTTGTGATGTGACATGAGCTGCAGCTGTTCTACTCAGTCAGTACTGTGTCAGAAGCAATGTAGGCCGGGCATGGTGGCACATGACTGTAATCCCAGCATGTGTGAGGCAGAGGCAGAAGGATCAGCGCAAGTTTGAGACCTGCATATCAAGACACTCTCTCAAAAAGACAAAAAAAAAGCAATGTAGGACACCCCAAACCTTTAGAACATTCTGCTTTTAGAACATTTCTGACAATTAGGATTATCATCTCCACCTCACACATGAGGCTTAGAGATTAACCCACCACTCAAGGACCCATCTGACAGTGAGAAGTTTGAGCCTCCTTTTGACTTCCAGATAGACTGCCCCAGCTGCATTCCATTGTACTTACCCAGAACATGTCCTGTTAATTGTTCCTTTATGTGTATAAGACGGCTTTTCCAGTTGCAGGCCAAGACAGGTCAATGGGTCCCAACCAACATTTTTTTAATATAATACAATAGAATGAGTGAAAATGATCAGAAGGCTGCATGGTATAAGGGAGGTGCAGTCTTAGAAACATCCACATATAGCTATATCAGATCATGAAGTTCCCATCTAAAACAAAACCTCGAGCCGGGAGATAGCTCATTAGAATAAGTGCTTGCCTGGCAAGCACAGACTCTTGAGTTCAATTCCCAGTACTGCAGAAAAAAATTAATTAATTAAAAAAAAAAAAAACTGCTCCTACAGGGAGTAGCCTCTATCTGGCTTTGAAAAATGTAGTGTTTTACATGTTATTGAAAGTTTTACAAGGGACAGGTATTAAGCCAGTTCTCTAGCCAGTCTTGCTGGGGTCCACAGGGATTAGATTCCCATCCCAATTCAACTGTACCTGGCCAGTTAAGCATGTAAGGCTTCTTTTAGAGCCATGTTGTGAAAATCAGATAAGATAATACGTATGAAAATACTTTAAGGATGTAACTGAAATCCAGGTCTCAGTGGCATTTATATGCATTGTATATTTAGCACCCCCACCCCAAGCCCAGGAGTCGAATGATGGCACTTGTGGGCCACCTTAGCTGTAGTAGAGCTTTTTTCCCCTGACCTGAGCACCCTCTGAGTTCCCAGGCAGCTTTGCTGCAGCTACATAAAGCATCAGTCACTCTATGGCTAAGATCCCCTTTCTAGTCTCCACCCCAGACTCTTTCCCTTTGCCCTACCCCTTCTCATAAAATCCAGCATTACTGGTAAAGCCAGTATGCCAGTTGATCTTTGATGTGGCCTCATGAGAGTCTCCCTCCCCCAAGGGCCTCCTGGTCCGAGGCACTCAAGTTTTCCCCTGTCCACTGGAGAGCTAAGTGCCCAGTCTCACCTACCCATGGATGGGGCTCTGAAGGGCTCTTCCACTGGTGGAATTGTGTTCTGTGGTTTTGGATGGGCCAGGTTGGCCCACTTCCACCACTATTTCCACTGGCAGGGCCATTTCCTTTTCTGTGGAAGGAAAGATGTTCCCTCCCTTGCCCTTTGGGAGCAGGGGTACAGGCTTCTCCTGGTGTTCACTGAGGGAGGTATTTCCATTCTGGACCTATGTGAAAAGAAAAGACAGATTTAGAATAAATAGTGACCTAGAAGCAGGAAATACATTATTTGAGATGAGGTAAGTTGGAGTGAGACCTATTAACAATTTCTAGGAGTCTCTTATACCCACCATGTATCATGGGTTTTAAAGGGTGGCAAGGACAGAGAGAACGAGGAAGAGCAGCAGGACCTTTATAACCATTTCCAAAGTCAACCAGTGTATGGAGAGCACACTAATGTGCCTATCATGAGGCAGAAAAAGAGACAAATTATTCACATCAGTGTGCAGAGACACTAAGCAGAATCATTCTGATACTGATTTTTCTCTTATTCACAGTCACTGTTTTGGCAGAAAACAATCACATCAAGGATCTACTGAGGAAACATGGGATAAATGTCCAGAGCATCGCTGACATTCATCCAATTCGGGTCCAGCCAGGCCGGATTCTTAGTCACCTCTATGCCAAGCTTGGTAGGTTGGGGGAAATGGCAGGGCATGTTTGGCAAAGGGCATTCTGTAGGTCAGGCCCAAGGAAGACAGTGATGTATGTAAGTTCTAAAGAATTGGGTAAAACTAGTACTAAGCATGTGTGTACATTGTTGAAATGTGAAGAATACAAAAATAAACATGTCCTCCTCAGCCTGGTGTTCAACACCGCCAAGGCCAACCATACCACTGAGCACATCAGTTGTAAGTGAGGACCTGCCTATAAATATTCACAATGGAGAGAGTCATTGGTGGTATCTTAGTACTTTAACTTTTTTGGTATCAGAAAATTCTCATTTTCCTGTTGAACTGGGAAGAGGCTTTGTTTTCTAGAATCTTTTAGTTTTGTGGTTCAATACTAAATAAAAGTATTAATCAAGTGTTTTTAATAGTTTTAGCCCATATACATCAAACAATGCTATTCATATACATGTGTGAACAGAAGTAGTAGTTGTTTCTATATTCGGCTTTGTTGCATTTTAAAGGACAACAATATTAGAAAAAGAAACCTTTGAGTGGGATGCCTAACATAGAAATAAGCACAGTCTTAGCCTAAGTCACTGGGATTAGTTAGCTGTTACTAACTCCACTTTCTCTTATATTTCAAATAGGACGGAATAAGAATATGAAATTGAGTGGGCGACCATATCGGCACATCGGTGTCCTTGGAACATCGAAACTTTATGTGATTAGGAATCAAATCTTTACCTTTACACCCCAGGTGAGAAGAGCAGAGTGGTGATAAGACAACCAGTATTCCTTTATTGATTCACTTTTTCTGCCTCATAAGCTTTTCTCCTCTACAACAGAATCACACCCCAGTGGGTATTTTTTTAGTATTAATTTTAATGAGAAAGAAATAGTAATGAGACAGTTTCACAACAGGTTTGTAGGATTAACATTATGGGTTTCTGACATTGCCAGTCATGCTCCTAATATTAATAGTCACACCTCTAGTCTGATTTCAATACTCCAACTCCCTGGGCATACTAATTATGGAACTTCAGTTTTTGTTTCCCAAGAAAACTCACCCATGGAAACACATACCAGCTATTTTGCCATCCACTGGGGTATCTAGAAAGAGTAGTGGTGGGGTCGCTTTACCAGCATGGGGCCCAACAGGGTCCCTGCTCACTTGGTACACAGTTGGCCGTGGAGTCTTGGGTTAGTAGCCCCAAACTGCTCTTTCCCATCCTGGCCTATGCTGCTTACTTAAGCCTCATGAGATATTTCCCTTAGTACCTAAGTTTAGTCCAGAGGTGAATATGTACTAGTACCAAACCGAGGAGAGCAATTTGTCATCCACATCAGGTGCAAGTGCCTTTCGTGAACTTTAACCAGGCATCAGTCAGGGGAATTCTCTACGTCTCACCTGCCCTGAGGGTCCTCACTCCAAAGCCAATAGCCCGGGACAGAGTTGGAATCAAAGAGTCACTGATATGCCCTGAGAGGCAGTAGTGCTGGACAGGCACTTAAAGCCCCAACGGAGGAGCTAAAAACAGGTTGCCAGTGCTTCCACACTAGTGCAGCCATGGCTGCTAGGCAGGTGGCAGGGTGATTTGTCTGATCTCAGGGAAAGTGGCTCCCCTTTGCAGCTTATGTCCAGTGCAAAGTACCTTCCCTGGCCAAAAAAAACCTCTCAGAGTAGTGCTTCCCTGAATGCCAGCTGTGGAGATAAGTCAAGGATGCCACTTCATCTGACTTCCTCTGGCTTCCAGTTCACCGACCAGCATCACTTCTACCTGGCCCTGGACAACGAGATGATTGTGGAGATGCTAAGGATCGAGCTGGCCTACCTGTGCACTTGCTGGAGGATGACTGGCAGGCCCACACTCACCTTCCCCGTCACACACACCATGCTAAGTAACTTCCGGGATTGCACTGGCTGGCTGTGCCCCACGGGTGGACTGGGCCCTTTTCCTAATGTTTAGAACATCTCTCTTGGACAGAGCTCAGTACTAATGGGGCTTCCTAGCAGTTTGATCTTATCTCCGGAGCCTTCTCTGCTGTAAAGATTTTAATTAGACTGTACTGATGAAAACATCTCAGTGCATAGTTGAAATAATATAGTCCCACATTAAGTAAATTCATTCATCACTTGTTTTTTCTTTAGCAAATGATGGCTCAGACATTCATTCAGCAGTTCTTTCTACAATTAGAAAACTGGAAGATGGATATTTTGGGGGAGCCAGGTAATTTATGATTTTTTTCCTAAGAAAATGTGAGTAGAATTGACCTTTCTTAAAGTCTTTTGCTTCCATTCTTGTATTTTTCATATTAGTTGCTAAATCTGGAGTCAAGTTTTAAAACAAAAAACAACATTAAACCTTTAATTCCATTTCCCATGTGAAACTCAAATCAGGTCTAAAATGGTGTCAGTAGGTTTTGTTAAACAGCTTTTACAAGTGCCACAGGGCCCTGGGGCATAGAGAGGTAGGCATGTCAATCTCTGAAGTAGCATCTTTCCTGGAGTGCATGTACGCAGTGCTGTGTGTTTAATGGAAGAAAATACCCAGGGCCTAGGATCCTGCAGGTGCTTAATAAATGCCTGACCTGAGTATGCCTTAAGAAACCTGGACAAAGCCGGGCGTGGTGGCGCACGCCTGTAATCCCAGCACTCGGGAGGCTGAGGCAGGAGGATCGTTGTGAGTTCGAGACCAGCCTGGG
>PVJA010033652.1:0-23188 GCA_004027025.1 Myocastor coypus | reverse complement strand
GAAGAAGAAGAAGAAGAAGAAGAAGAAGAAGAAGAAGAAGAAGAAGAAGAAGAAGAAGAAGCAGAGAGATGGAGTGGGAAGAGGAGAAGGGGAAAGAAGAGGAAGGTGGCTTTGTAGAAGCTAATGAGATCATGGGCCCGGCATCCTCCTGAATGCAATGCTATGCTATGGATTGGATGTGGTTTTGTGCCCCCCAGAATATGTGTTAAAAGTTTAGTCACCAGTGACCAGTGTTAAAGAAGTGGTGAGACAAGAGAAATTGATCAGTGTGAGCAATTCATAGCTCTCTGTGAGCATATCTTTGTGGGGACAGGTAGGATAAACTAGTTCTTTTGGGACCTTAGTCTTCACTCTTTGAGGCTGGATGTCTCACCCTGTGTTATCACCCTGTTTCACATAACTTCAACATTGTGATGCCATCTGCCTTGGAGCCTTAACCATAACCAAGCCCATGTCAATGCTATGCCCTTGAACCCAGAATTATGAGCCATGTAAATGTGTAAGTTACCCAAGTCTCAGATATTTTACCACTTGGATAAATATGCTCTGTCATGTGGCAGTGGCTCATGTCTGAGAGAGTGGATTAGTTCCATGAGATCAAGTTGGGATGGAAAGAGTGATCCTTGCCTCTCTATAGAGACATAGCTCTTGGCTCTGTTCTTGGTGCCTCTGCCACACACTCTTGTCATTTTGGTGCCATCCACCATGAGAACATCACCAGACTGAAGCAGATGCTGGCACCATGTTCTTGAACACTCAGGACCATGAGGGTTAATAAACCTCTATTCTTTATTAAGTAACAAATTTGAAGTATATGATAATGTAAAATAGAGTAAGACTCTCCTTAACAATTATTAGAATGATTAAATATACAGTGAATGTTTAAACTTTTAAAATATAGTAAAAGGCATATTACCGTTAATCCCTCTCCTTGTTTCAAACACATTTATCTCACTTTCTTATCGTGACTTTTTATTTATTATTATTCTTTAAATTCAGTCTTATTTTGTTTTGAAGAGTAAAAATGGAAGAAAAAACAAATAGCAAAAGATAGAAGCAGAATAGTGTACAATACATACGTTACAGATTTTCAAAACAGGAAAAGCTAATGAACAATCATTATAATATCTAATTTTGTCATCGAATCTGTTGCTCAGATTAACAGATAGAATAATACAAGTTTAGAAAATAAATATTAATGTTTGCTTTCAAGAAATCTTAATTTTTTCCCTTGTCTTTCCAAACAATTATTTTAAAGAGCATGTAGTAATTGATAAGACATTAGGAACAGTACACATTTAGAAGACCAGGATGACAGATATTCAGTAATGGGTTTTGTATTATACATTGCTGTCCTTGATGAAATTTGGCAGCTCTCATACCAGTCTGTGTCAAGGATCTGCAGTGGGAGGGCCCAAAGGCCAGTGGTAGAAGAAGCTAGAAAGTCTGCACCAGTGGGATGGACAATCTGTACCAGCAGGCTGAGGGATCTGAACTGGAACCAGGAAGTAATGCTCAACACAAAGATTCAAGATCTCGTGAAGAGAACTGCAGTCATTCTCAGTGACAGTCAAAACCTGAGTTCCTCCAATGATGAGAACAGCTGAGTTCCTATCACGAAAAGCAGTATAACAAGATTTTCCAGGAGAATGACAGCACTGCATTTTTGTGCTGAGTTCCCTTTTATGTTACTGTTCACAATCCTCGGATGTGCTGCTTTCACACCTATAACCATACTGATTTGGTTCAGCTGGATGTTACAGGGTGACAATGAGTTAATCCACCAGTAAGTCAACTCCAATTGCTTTTGCATTAAATTTTTTCAAGACGATAAATAGAAAGCAAACAAGGAAGAGGGATATGATTTAATTTTTAAGAGAATTTGAAATGTAACCTTTCTGTTAATCTGTAGGACTAATAGTCTACTGTTCCCTGGGCATTAAGATTGTGAAAGCATTCACGGAGTTAGAGTTTCCATGAGATAAAATAGCCTTTATTCCTGAAATCCCATGGAAGACCACAGTCCATACCACTGTATCTTTTTTTTTTTTTTTTTTTTTGTACTAGTGATCAAACTGAATCCTTTGTGTACTTGCAAGACAGGTGTTTATGCTGCAGAGCTATATCCTCAGGCCCTTCCACTGTATCTTGAAGCAGTTTATTGCCATTTGTAAAAAAAAAAAATACTCACATAGTCTTTATGTCTCCGAGCTTATGAATCTTTTCTTTATTTTTTCTTTTTCTTTCTTTTTTTTTTTTTTTTTTTTTTTTTTTTTTTTTTTTTTTTTTTTTTTTTTTTTTTTTTTTTTTTTTTTTTTTTTTTTTTTTTTGTCTTTTTGAGACAGGGTTTCGCTATGCAGTTGAGACTGGCCTTGAGCTCACTTTTGCAGCCCAGGCTGGTCTCAAACTCACAACGACCCTCCTGCCTCAGCCTCCCAAGTGCTGGGATTACAGGCATGCATCACCATGCCCGGCGTTATGAATCTTTTCTCTTCTAAGCTGCAGTTTTAATATTTGTGGATCCTATTAAATAGAGTCTCGATGAAGAAATCACTATTTATCTTAAATATTTTTCTCAGAGCTCTGATAAAATACCATAATCCTAAACCTAAAGGAGGAAAGGTTTGTTTAGCTCATGGTTTAGAGAGGTTTAGTCCATAAGTGGATGGCTCCAAGCCAAAGTGACATAGAAAGGCGTCATTGATGAAGATGTTCGTGGCAGGCAGAAAGCAGAAGCCAGAAAGACAGCAAACTGCAAGTGAGGAGCAGTAATTCTCTTTCTGCCCGTAATATTGTTTTCTAGGGGGAGCTACCCTGACTTCTATCCAGAATAGGCCAAACAAATCAGTGAACTAATTAATAATCATGCTCACTTAATCTCAGCATCACACACTCTGTATCCAATCATCTCTGAAAAACCCCACCTAGGAGGCTTGTGAGAGGACATCTAGACACAAGCCATAACACTGTTCCAATTCGCTTTCTTAAACAGTTCTCAATTTTTCTATCTTACCATTGCAAAACATTGAATCCCAAGGTTTGTGATAACAGTATTCCTTTCTGCCCTCAACATTTCATATACCTTCTCCGCATAGTGCAGCTCATTGAAATGTAGAAGTGTAAACATCAGGTACTTGACTTTTTGAGAGTGAATGAATGAGACTGTGAAGAAATCGTGAAGAAAAAAACTACCAAGTTCCTCCTCGTCAGTGCTTATGGCTCAGTATCCTAGAAAGACTATTACTGTCTTGACCCCAGTCACCTTTTCACACTTTGAGTCTCTGTTTGTGGCCCAGGGGCTATGGGTCTTTGGATATTGCTTTAACCTGATGCTTCTGCTGATTGCAAGTCTCGGTGACTGTGGTCTTAAAAATAAAATAGTATAGGGGCCGGTGACATAACTCAATTGTCTAAAGCACCTGCTTAGGAAAGCTTAGGCAACCGCGGGGACCTGGGTTCAATGCCTGGCACCACATGCTGCACCAGCCCCACCTCTAGGGCAGGCTGAGCCAGCCATTAAAATAAATAAATAAATAAATAAATAAATAAAATAATATAGAAAATAATATAGACGGGGAAGAGTTAGAGTAAAATATTGACAAATGAATTCAATTAGTGGTATGACAATCTAGTGAGCTTGAAGTGCATACTGTTTCTTGAAATGTGGATTTATTTTTTTCGTTTTGTTTTGGGGTCTTTATATTATGTTTGAAAGCATTCATTTACTTTCCATTGAAAAAAAGTCTGGGGGCTATGTTTATTATATTTAATATTGTTTTCCTGGACGTGACACTTAAAATGTTTTAATTATTGCAGTAAAAATTGTTTTCCCAGCTGAGCATGCTGACTTATGCGTATAATCTCAGGATACTGGTGGGCTGAAGCAGAGTTCTAAATTCAAGATAAGCTTGGACAATTTAGATACATCCAAGATCCTGACTGAAAGTTTGAAGAAATTAAGTGCTCGACATGGTGGTGCACGTGTGTAATCCCAGCGCTAAGGAGTCTGAGGCAGGAGGATTTTTGTGAGTTCGAGCCTAGGTTAAAAAATAAGCTCCAAACCAGCCTGAACTGAATAGCAAAACCGTTATCTCAACAAGAGAAAAAAAAAGTTCCTTAAAAGCTTAAAAGGCTAGGACTGTAGCTTAGGGAAAAGGCCTTGGGTTCAATTACTAGTAGCTGAAAAAAAAGTAGTTTTCTTTATTTTTCTTTTTTTTTTTTTGTGGGACGGGGGCTCGAACCCACAACCTTGCCCTTGTCAGGCAGGTACTTGGGCCATGGAACTACGTACCCCGCCCCAAAAGTTGTTTTCTTTTTCTCAGTTTTTATCATAAAGCCCAAGATTAGAGTATGAGAGCTAATTTAGTCCATATCCTGTCATATCTCCAACTCGCAGAAGTTATGCCTTTGTTCTTCTGATTCTCTCACTGAATTAAAAATCAGATATATTGCCGGGCGTGGTGGCTCACGCGTATAATCCCAGCACTTGGGAGGCTGAGGCAGGAGAATTGGTGCGAGTTCGAGACCAGCCTGGGCTACAAAAGTGAGCTCAAGGCCAGCCTCAACTGCGTAGCGAGACCCTGTCTCAAAAAGAGAAAAAAAAATTCAGATATATTAACTTCTTCTTTGGGTAAATAATGAGAAGTAGTATTTTTTCTTTCCACAATGTAAGGTCTGATATGTTTCAGTCACTCCTATGCTTTCTGTTTAAGACTATATAATAGTGATAGAAAAAAAGAAACAGCATAAGAAGAATTTTCATTAAGTTAAGTAATAGGACATCCACAAGGGTGGCAACATTACATGATGTTACATTCAGATTAGTTTTTCAGGTCACCAGATAGAAATGTGCAAGATTGGTTTAAAGAAGGGCTGGACCAATAGCTCAGCAGATTAAAGTGCCTGTACCTAGGCCCAGGGCCTGGGAGTTTGATAACCAGGCCTGCTGTGCTGGTCCTGCCCCCACGGCAAGGTACAGGTGGGTACCTGTTGAATCTAGTAGTGAGACCATGAGACCCTGTAGACCCTTGCCTACAATACAACATACAAATAGACTGGTTCAAAATAAAAAAAAAAAAAAAGAAAGGGGAAAAGAAAAAAAAAGTAATGTTGATTTAAAAGGGTTAATTGTTTAATTGTTTGATCAAACTTATATACCTATATGTATTAATCTAAACTGATCTGATGATGAAAATATGTAATATAACTATTGTTAAATTTAAACAATAAAAATATTAAATTTTAACAAAAAAGAAAAGAAAAAGCAAAACTGACTGGAGCAGCTGCGGTCTGGCTCGCCTCTGCTCAGAGGCCCGATGTGTGTTGCGGGCTCAGCCTGGGCGGGCGGCGACAGCCGAGCTCTTGGGTCCTCTACCCCTAGCCGTGCCAGCTCGGAAAAGGGCGGCAGGGCTCCCGGCTACCGGGCGCCTCTCGCCTGCGGCCACTTTCGCCCTCGAGCCAGCCGCTCCTTGTGGAGAAGAGCCACTTGCGGTGGCTGCCATCCAGCAGGAGTCGCGGCTGAGCTGGGCGAGCAGCTTCGCGAACGCGACAGAGCGGGAGGTGGCGAGGGCGGAGCTCACCGCGGCCAAACTGAGCGCGCGGGCGCGGGCGCGGGGAGAGCAGTGGCGGCCTCGGCGCTGAGGCGCAGCGTGCCTCAGGCGGCGGCGCCTGTGTGGCCCTGACGCAGCCCCAGGCGCACGAGCCCCGAAGTTCCGGCGCCATACGCCAGGGAGCAACCCCAGCATGCCGGGTCGCCTTCAGCAGGCCGAGCCCGCCCGGGCAGAACTGCAGCCGCCGCCGCCCAAGTACCGCGAAGCCACCGCAGCACCCACTCTCCGCCTCGCTGCAGCCCTCACCACCCCCACCTAGACGCCCTGAAAGCAGCTAAAGCAGGAATACTTAAGACAAGGAAATCCAACAAAACCCGTGATTTCAGCAGTAGGGCTCTTTGGCCAACACCAGGTGAATTGGGGAACACTGGATATCAGAATGGCCTAAGCCAAAACCGTAAGATGCCACAAGTTAGAAAAGAAAAAAAGAAGAAAAGGTTGAAAAGACTAAATAACACTGACAGCAAAGAAAACCGAGAAACCAAATTAAAAGGTCCCAGTGAGTCTGTAATCCCACCAGTTGGGAGGCTGAGGCAGGAGGATCTGTGTGAGTTCCAGACGAGCCTGGGCTACAAAAAAGTGAGCTCCAGGACAACCTGAAGTGCACAGCGAGACCCCGTCTCAAAAAGCCTACATAAGCAAATAAATAAAATGGAAACATGGAAACAACTTAAAAAAAAAATGTCCCTGTGAAAATGTGAATAAGAATGAGGCTCAGTCAAGTAATCATCAAGGGTGAGGTAACAAGCACAGGTGAGTACCACTCCACTTAAAGACCTGGATCCCAGAATAACTCACGATGTCAAGCTGAAGCACATAAGTCAGCACGTAATACGCGGAGTTAGAGGCGAGACAGAGAAGAAAGATTTGATCGAGATGGACTATCCAGTGTGAGAAGTGAGGGTAGTATGAGCCGAGGTTCCTTGAGAGGCCAAGGAAGAGGCCATGAATGGGGAACAGGACGAGGCAGATGAAATCCTCCTCTGAACTTTGAGGATACCTATGGTTATGTAGGACATGGTTAAAGAACTGAGCAGCCATTTCATACAGAATTTACTACCAGTATGATGTATCACTATGATGATGGGACAGGCATCCAGGTGTGTCATGGGATGTAGCATTGCTGAAAGAATATATGAAGCATCAAACTGAATACTACTTTAATGTAGAAAATTTGGAATGACACCTCTTTCCTCATAGGATGGATAAGCAAGGTACCTTGCTTATTTCTCTGATTGCTGGTTTTTACCGTGTTCGCACTCTTACCACAAACGTTAATCTCATCTCAGAGGCACTGAGGGATAGCACAGAAGTTGAGATTGTGGATGACAAAATGAGAAAAAGGATAGAACCAGAAAAAATGGCTAATCCTATGTTGTCCGTGAACTCTGCCACAAACAGATTTCTCCCAGCCGAATGACTGTCCAGATTTCCTACCAGCCCAAGCCTTTTGCTCACACACAGTCAGGGTTAGGGTCTACACATGCTCTTGGATGTCATTGGATCAGAATGTGCAGTGGAATAGCTGATATACAGTTGTAAATATTGGAACAAATCGTGCCATGGAAGTGAAAGCAACCAGACTGTATCCTGCACAATAGTGTCTACTTCCAACCCACATTCTGTGCCAGCCCCAGGGCACGCTGAGCTGGCCATTATGTGTGTATGTGTATATATATATATATATATATATATATATATATATAGAGAGAGAGAGAGAGAGAGAGAGAGAGAGAGAGAGAGACAGACAGACAGAGACAGACAGAGACAGAGAGAGAGAGACTTTGATTTCCAGAAATTTGGTTACAAAAGTGTAAATCAGTCCAATACTACTACTCTAGGGTCTTTACCTGCCAATAATTTAAAAAAATATTTTTTTGCTGTTCCCTTGAGCTGAAATGACTTTTTTAAAAATTCATTTAATAAGATAGTTCTACTATTGCAGAATAATTATGATTAGAAGGCTTATTTGTCTTTAATTCTGACTCTATGCAATGCTATTATTTCGATGTGAAAAAACTGTAATAAGTCTAAAGCTTATTGTGAAATGGGACAAAGTGATTCAAAAGGAAAAAAGGAACTAGGATGGGGAAAAGGTGAAAGTAGGGAAGTGAAAAGGGAAAAATGCAGGCTAGTTATACTGCAAGTATCTATTCACTGAAAAGGAAAGTTTGTGCAAGTATGTATTTGAGAATATTTATGCTCAGGTCTTATACTCTGAGTAGCTAGGTTAAAGAAGATATTGCACAACTTATTAAATATTATTTTCCTATCGTACTGTTATGAAATTTTGTTTTACATTTTCCATTAAATTAAAAACATGTTATTCATTAACAACAGAATTTGAAGCATCTACTGATAACTGTGTTTAGATTTTGTTCATTTTATGCAACAAAGTGAATAAATAATTTTTGTATTTCACCATTACTGAAATGTTTCTGTATTATTTATGGACATGGGTTGTCCTTCATTGTTCATCATTTTATAGCAAATGAAATAATATTTGTAGTAATTTTATGTTGGGGTTGTATGCTCATTTATAAATACACTTGGTCAGAGCTCTTCTAAAAGTGATATTACATTTTAATATTCTGAGTGATATTGTATTTCTTCAAATAAATTTTTTTATCATTTTCTTCATAATTTAGAAGTATTTAGTAAACCAGTAGATCATTTCCATAATGATCTCACAGGTTATGTCTCTGGAAGCCTAGATATTTGTGATGACTGCTTATCATAATTTTTCTCTTCTTTTTTTTAAGTTATTAATTGCTATCACTTTCCACAAATTCATAATTTATCAATATTTCGATGTGTTAGAATAAATTTCCACAGTGATCTTCCAGGTATTTATTTAGTTAGTTAGGTTTTTCAGTACCAAGGAATGAACTCAGAACCTTGCACTTCCTAGATGAGCAGTTATTCTACTGAGCTATCTCTCCAGCCCCTCCATTAATTTATAAATAATTCCTACTACAATATTTTCTTTTCCTCCCTACAGAGTTTATATTGAGGTATAGAGGTGTGATTTAGTAAATTTTTCCTTGCCAGTAGCTCTCATTTATTCACAAATATGGAAGTTATTTTTCTAATGGCTAAGCATAAGGCAACAATTTTAATTTGGTAAATGCTTAAGGATCTAATACACGTACAGACAATTTTTAACATCTAATGTTTTATTTGAGAGAGACAGAGAGATAGACAGAGACTCAGAATTTTGTTTCTCCTTACAAACTCAGTGAAGATCTCTGTGTCTGTCTGTCTGTCTGTCTGTCTGTTTGTCTGTCTGTGTCTCTCTGTCTGTCTGTCTGTCTGTCTGTCTGTCTGTTTCTTTCTCTCTCTCTCTCTCTCTCTCTCTCTCTCTCTCTCTCTCTCTGTGTGTGTGTGTGGCCCATCTCTCTGTCTGTATCTCCTGCCCTTCCTTCCTTTTTGTTAAAAGAACTGAAACTAACAGCTTATTAGCCAAGTTCCCTGTTTTATATGGACAGCATGCTTTCCCAACTCAGAGTAGTACTCAAGCATAGTTGGCCCAGGAATTAGAAAATAGAAAATTCTGGATTGGAAGACAAATAGCCTGAATGTATCCACCATCATGGACTTGGGCTATGAAAGCTGCAATCGTACAAAGTCCTAAACCTGAGAAGTCTAAAATGTTTGTGCAATAGGGAGATCTTTTAAAAAAATTATTTTTAAATTGGGGACTAAAGTAAGATTCCAAAATTCTTGCTTTCTAATTGTCTCATTCCAGAAGAGTGACTCTTCAATTATATTTAAATGATGTGGCTTATTCACATCGGGTACTGCATTTTGATTGCATTTACATCCCGAACTTATGCAAAAAGGAAATATTTCACTTAACAAAAAATGAAGGTTAAAAATATGTAGAACATGTTCAGAATACCAAAGTAAGAGTAGAATCTGTTACCATTGACTTCATAATACATGATCCATGGATTGATATATGAACATTTTCTGAGAAGTCATTCTTCAAAAATGTATTTAGTACAGTGTCTAAGGAGGGTCGCCTAGAGAGAAAACACTCTCTCAGGCTTTCATAGAGAGCAAACTGGTCAAGCAATGGACGTGAGTCATCCAGGTAGCTGACACTGACAACAATTCTACAAAGCACTGTACATGGTTCCAAAGTAAATCTTGAGGAGATTTGACTGGCCTTGAGAGGTACAAAACTTACGTGTTTTGTTATAGAGGTCTTTCTTTAATTAGCCCTTAACCACCCTGCAGAAAAGTTTAACCACGAGGCTTAAAACATAAAGCCAGATTAGTATGCTAAGCTGTAAAAGGCTCAAATCAACAGCTTCTGACACTGCCAGTTCTGCCGATAACCCACTACTACTACGGAATATTGGACCTTGTATACAACTACTTTCCATTATTTCAAAGAGAAGAAATATTTGTACTAACAGTGTGTAGAAAAGTTATTAGGTCTGCATCTTGTACTCGGAACAACTACTATGAAGACAAGAGTGTGCCTTGTATCTTCTCAGCAGATCTCACCCTGTCCTGTGAGTGTCATAGCTTCATCAACCATCAAGATCTCAGCAGTGACGTGGAGAAAGTAGGATTTCCACATTCCAAAACTGGCCCACAAAGCAGGGCAAAGAGGACTTCAGACAGGAGCTAATCTGACATCATTTGTAAATGGATAGAAAGGGTGAAGAGGTAAAATTATATGACAAATGATGCTGCATTTGGACATTGTATTCCTAGACTCAAAAGCGGCAAGTGCCCTTTTAATGTGTAGAAAACTGACAAAAGATTCAGGAACAAACTACAAAAACAGAAGACAACTAGTTTATGGAAATATTTAATAAAAATCAAAGTTCTTAAACTTTATGTATTTTCCGTAAATATTTGCTTCATTACTAAAATTGAAGTGAAATGAAAGTCAAATAAATTTTATCATGAAAAATAAAATAATGTATATATTTTAAGTAATATCATGCCTGATACTTAAATTCTGATTTTTTTTTAAAAAAATATTTTCTTTATTTTAAAGAAGAAAAAAGTAAAAAAAGAACAAAGACAATAACAAACCAACATAAAAATGGCACAAATTTCAAAACAAGAATAAAAAATTAACAATGGTTTTTATATTATGTATTGTTATCATCAGATTTTTTGTTCAGGTTACCAGATATATGCATGCAACATTGATATTCAAATATTAACTGTTCCTTTCAATAAACCTTAATTTTTTACTTGTCCTTTTTACTTTTTGATTTATTTTTAAGAGAGCATAGAAATAATAGATAAGACATTAGAGGTGATGCACACTTCAAAGAACAAGATGAAAGGTATTCAATCATGGTTGTTACATTGCACACTGCTGTCTTCGGTGTAGTTGCTCAGATTACAGACATTAACATATAAAACTGGTCAAAATAAAAATTAAATTTTAATTGCTACCTTAAAAAAACTGATAGAAACCAACAGTGCCATCATCTTAGCTAACTTGTGTATACTTACATGATTTTCCCCTTCCTTTTATTGCCTCTTTTCTACTTTCTCTTATCTCAATTGCTTATTTCTTATGTTCACTTTCTTTCCACTCTGCCACATTTATTGTATTTTTCATGTTTTATTTATTTTTCAGGTTCTTGCACTAGAGCTACACGACAATATTTACACATGTGGGTCTGATTTATTTTACCTATGAGCATAGCCTCTAGTTCCATCTATGAAATATATATTAGATTTATATCATTAAATTTTTTGCAATAAGTTCTTACTTCATAGTTCAGGCTGGCCTTGAACTTGCTATGCAGCTTAGGCTGGTCTCCAATTCACAGTAATCCTCCTGCTTCAACCTCCCAATCACTGTGATAAGAAGCTTGTACTACTACATCGAGGTGTATATTGTTAATTCTATTCTCTCTAACCAGCAAGAAAGAGAATAAAAATCAGTGGTGACTAGGAAAGTTTGGTGCATTTTGTGCACTTTTTGTAGTATGAACAAATCTATATGGATTCTTTATGGGGAAATGAATGGTCTAGGAATTTTCTTGGATTGCCATCTCTGGTTTTCACGGTATGGTATCTTTGGTATCTTTTAATGAACATTTAGATAATCTCTAAGAAAAATGAGGCATTCTTTACACATTTCTCCTGGTGTGACTAGAATTTCTTGTAATGTTATACTCCTGAAAAAGTCAGTTTATTGTAGTTTCTTCCTCCAAAATCGTCCAGCTTTTTCCTAGTACTCATTTTCAATGCCACTTTCACACTTTTTGGTATCGATTAAAGCAGTATCTCATTTCTTGGGACCATGTCTTGCTTTTGCCTGTTTGAGCTACTAATGTACCAGACGAGCATATAAACAATGCAAACTTACTGCTTGGAATTCTGGAGGCTGGGAAGTCTGAGATACAGGTGCCTGTTCATTTGGTGTTTGTTCATTTGTCATAGAGGCTGCCTTCTCGTGTGTCTTCACATGACAGAAGACCAAATGGGTAAAACAAGTTTGCTAAGGTTTCTTTTATAAGGACACTAATTTTGGCTAGTCACTTCCAAAAAGCCTCATAATACCAACATACTAGGAGCTTAATTTCAGGATATAAATTTAAAAGAAACAAACACTTACACAAATGCCAAGGAATGTGTGGGCATAACTTAAAATGGTCATGTTTCTTTCTTAGGTTAATATCTTTCATCCCTTCATCCTACTAACTTCTTATGAGAAGTACTAACAAATAATAATATTTATTTATCTATCTATCTATCTATCTCTTTATTTATTTATTTATTTATTTATTTATTTATTTATTTATTCTGGTTTTTATTGTCCTGAAGCAAGTATCCAGATGTCTTCAATGATCAAAGTAAGTTTTCATGGTTCTTATACTCTGGACTCCCATGGGCTGAGGAATGACTATGTGCCAGTAATGTGCTTGCTCCTTGACACAGACTCCCCCAGTTATTCTTTACTCTCAAGTAGGGTATTATCATTTCTGTTTGCTGGACGACAGGAGAAGATTTTTATTCTAACTCATGTTTTCATGATAATATGTATTCAGTATTATTGTCTTTACCAGTGGAACTATCTTTGAGAAGAAACTGAGATTAAAATATTAGAATTGACTCTTTAAATTCTCTTTGGTATCTTTACATATATCTATGTAAGACATAGATATATTAATAGGTAAAGAGCTGTAAAGAAGTACTACAAGCCAGCCGTGGTGGCACACACCTGTATTCCAAGCACTTAGGAGGCTGAGGCAGGAGGGTCAGTGCGAGTTTGAGACCAGCCTGGGCTACAAAAGTGGGCTCCAGGACAGTCTGAATTGTATGGCGAGACCTTGTCTCAAAAAGCAAAATAAAAAAGAAACAATGTAAGGATATTTTTAGGTTTATAGGTCCTAGACATGGAAATATAGTTTGCCCTTGTGTTGTAACAAGCGCCTTATTTATTTGCTGAGTTCTTGTGATCCTGGTGGTCTTGTGAAAAATCATACAGTGTTTGTGTTACAATCAATGACTTCATCAATTACAACCTTATTTCACAGCTATATTGACTCTTAGGAATTGTAGTCTATTTGGAAGAGCAATCCTGGTGAGCATTTTAAAATTTATATTTGGTGAGGAAAGAAAATACACTTTGTTAAGTACATTTTTGTTTGAGTGAAGAATTTAGCCTCCAGTTATGAAAAGACACCATATACTATATAAAATCTAGGAGATTTACTCTTCTTACAATACACACATGTCAGTTTTCTATGGACTTGAGTGGATTCTTACTGGATACTATATTGAACATTTTGTAATAAAATATCCATGAACATTGATTTAAGTTGCCTTAAACCATTTCATACTCTTCTCATATAGCAGGCCATCAGGGATACTGCACTTAGATGCTCTATTCTTGCTAGTAATTAGTCCAAATATTTTATTTATTTATTTATTTATTTATTTATTTATTTATTTATTTATTTATTTATTTATTTTTGGCTATCTCAGGCTGCCCTGGGGGCAGGGCTAGCACAGCATGTGGTACTGGAGATCGAACTGTGGTCTCTCTCCTTCACCTACCTAAGCTTGCCTAAACAGATGCTTTAGACCTCTGAGCTATCGCGTCACACCCCCAATATGTCTTTTGATGACATCATTCCTTAACATCATGAACCAAGGGATACTTATTTAAAACACTTCCCTAAATGTTAACCTACTAGACAATACAGAAATTTTACAAGGAACATTGGTGAATCTGAAGCTGATATGTGAGGAAAAAGAGGGAGGTGAACCAACTTATGCAAGATTGTTATACTTATTAAGCTGATTTTCTCATTGGGACCCAGATCTATTACTTCATGCAGTTCAAATGAGAAAGTAAACTTGGACCCCAACTTAGGCCTGCTGCAGAGTCTTTTTCCACCTGTGGCCATAATGAATGTTGATAACCTCCCATGCCACTCAGTAAAAGGATCACAGCAGTATTCCCAATCTAAAGAGATTAATCAGATACAGTGTTTTCTACTGGGTGGTAAATTTGAGAAAATGTTATAATGTGTTCTGCGTTCTAATGAGCTTATACCACTAGCTTGCCCAAAATTGACATGAATTGGTTATAGTTTTATCCCCAATTTTCTAAAGTATGTCCACGAAGAAATTAAGTATACCTACCAATTCTCAGTAGATCAAATTAAAATGATGTTATCTCTATAATTTATCAGTGTAATGTTCTTACAAAATGTGCACATGGTCCGCATCTCTTCTGGTCATGTTACAACATGGTGGGAATCATTCCAGAAGTCAAAACCATAAATACATTTTGCAGTTCATATTTTTTGAATTTTAATTTTTATTACTTTTAATAAGAGACAACAATATGGGAGTTTCAAAACATGTTAGTAGTACGTTCGCAATAGTTGAGACACTGCATATTGTTGTCCTCACAAATGTTATGAGAAATTTTCTAATCAATATTGGTTCTGAAGGTGGGGGGGAGAAAAAACAAGAAGAGAAAAAGAGTTTTCTTCTCCTTCAACTAGGAGGAGGTACTTGTATGTATAGTCCAGTGTTTCATAATTTCAGTGGGTTACCGGTGAAACTGGCAATGTTGAAGGCTGTGGATTTAAGCCTTTTGCAGCTCATCGTACTAATCTAGCTCTGCGCTTTATGCCTTGTAATTAAGCTTTTCTGTTGCGTGACCAAGTGCAAGACGTTTCTAACAAAACTTTCATCATTTGTAATTTCCAGGTTCAAGTCTCCTTGCAGTTCATATTATATGAATGTGAACTGTATCTAGTAATTCTGTGCAGTAATGATAGGAATAAATTCATTTGCTACATCACTGGCCGTATGCAATGTATATAAAGCTTCATTAGTCTGTACTAACAAAGATAATACACTGTATTAGTCACTATTCTTGCTGCTGGGGTACAATATTTGACACCTACAACTGTTTTTTTTTGTGGGACTGGGATTCAGACTCATGACCTTGCACTTGCCAGGCAGGCACTTGTGCCATGGAGCTATACCACCCTGAACGGGCCTGATCCCGCCTGATCTTGGAAGGTAAGCAGGGTTGGGCCTGGGTAGCACTCGAATGGGAGACACCTACAACTTAAAGGAGGTGAGGCATACTTTAGGTCACAGCGAAGGTCCATGGTCATCTGGCTTCAGTTCAGAAAGAGCAGGGCAGAGGGGCAGAATAACAGAGGAAACCTGCTCATGTCCTGGCAGACTAGATGCAGACAGAGAGAGAGGAAGAGCTAGATATGGGGTAGACCTCTGCAGGTCACACTTCTTCCGATTTCTGAACCAAGACCCAACTTCTAGCAGCACACTTTCCTGCTAAACTCAGTGGTAGATGAATCCAGCCATGAGTATAGCAGCCCCATAGTCCAAGTGCCCTAAAAAAGCCTGTATCTGAGTGCATGAGAGTTTGGGGAGGTCAGTTTATTTATTTATTTGTTTGTTTGTGTATTTATTTATTTATTTATTTCGGTACCAGTGATTGAACTCAAGTCCTTGTACTTGCCGGGCAAGTACTTATTCTACTGAGCTATCTCCCCAGCCTTGGGGCCGTCATTTTAGACCTACATCACAGTTTAAATCCCCACTAAGTCACTAAGTCACCCAGACTTGGCTCAAATTTGTAATCCTCATGACTCTGCCTCCCAGAGTGCTGAGTTTACAGGTGTGCATCAACATAACTAGTTTATTTTATATATTGTATAATTCAATGTATCCATTTGCTTTTGTTTAATTTTAGTGCTGTTGAACAATTTGCATAATTATCCTTGTTTCTTATCATTAAATCATGTATTGATAATACTAAACGTTTCTGTTCCAGTGAATCAGATTGATTTCAACATCAATTATATAAATCATATGCCTGGAGATTATAATTATTTCTTCTGTTTTCTTATATATGCATTGTATGTGGTAATAACGGATTTTTAATTTTTCTCATAGTGTTCAAAATGAGGCAGGCATATTATACTCATTTGTCAATATAGTAAAAAAGCAAATAACATGCTTTTGATTTTTAGTGATTTCTCATGTATACAAAAATATTATCCTTTTCTTATTTTTGCCACCAGTATCCTCCTCCTTAGACCTAACTCTTCCACTCACCCCCACAACCACCTCAGTATCAATGTTCATTTGTGTAGTGATTGAGAAATTCTCAGAAATGTCTGCTCCATAGTAAGCTTTCACAGTTGTTACTCGTGGCTTCCACTTTTCTTTTCTGTGAAAGAAATTACAGTACTTTGGCATTCACTTAGTAGCATTACTGTCATACAGACCAATGAGATGTATAATGGAAAGAAAGTGTTGGTTCATTGTTGCTGTGGGTTTTTTTGTATACCTGGGTTTGAACTCAGGACCTTGTGCTTGCCAGACAGGCACTTATGTTTCTGAGCTATCTCCCCAGCCCTGTCATTGTGTTTCACTAAAATCTCGTGACATTTTCATGTTATAGTGAAACTGAATACAATAGATTCATTTTTTTTGAGAATACAAGACAATAGGTAAAACCAGTAGATAAATAAATAAAGAGAAAATTTTACGGAAAACCGGAAGAGCACTGAGGATCATTCTTGAGGTAGTGTCGCCCCCTATTTTTTTCTGGAGAAACTCACACATATGCATGCATGATGGAGTTGCCATCATGTAGGGACAGACACATTCTTCAGCATGCTAAATCTGATATAATATCTTTGCATTGATCCCATGTTCAAAAAATGGGGAGAGCTTTCCCGTTTTTGGCGTGGAGAACTAAGTATTATAATGTATAAAGTTCACTTCTAACTTAACTAGAAGGGTACAACCAGTTTAGGTGGTTCAGCGTGCACATTTAGGCCACTTATGCTTTTCTATGGCTCTGTCAGTAACAAAAAAACTCTATAGAAATAGATGTATGGTTACTGAAAAGGGACACAGGGGCTCGGAGAGATAGCTCAGTAGAATAAGCACCTGCCTGGCAAGTGCAAGGTCCTGAATTCAATCTCCAGTACCAGAAAAAATAAAATAAAGTGAATAAAAGGGACACAATTTTTTTTAAATTTTCTGTGAGCTTAGATAATTGTCTTCCCCCAAAAATACTGGCCAAGAAGCTAGCAATACTAGCAAAATTCTGGGTTAGAAGCTGATAATATCTGGAGACTGGGAAGAAAATGAACTACTTTCTTTTATTTTATACATTATATTCTCATTTTTGCTATTTGTAAAAGACACTGAATTTTACATGGAACCCAGGAAAGATGAAATAATTCCAAAATTTAATGAATATTTGTGGAATACTCTAATTGTTGATACATGCAGGTAAGGGAGCAGTAAAGAATCACTATTACTCTAATCTCACTGATGTTCAAAACCCTACCATGAATGAATGCTAAAGCCACTGTCCAAATTTCATGTTTAAAAGCATATAAAAAGGCTTTTTAGCTCTATCATATATAAAAATACCTTATTGATGTGTATTGGTGGTGAGGCCTAAACCATGTTCACAATCGTCTTGGCCAAGTCTGAGAAATGTAATCTATAGGATTCCAGCTTCGACAATATGGGAAAGCATAAAAGGGATGAAAAGACTTCCCAGTGCCAGCTCCAAATATGTGAGAAAGTTCTATAGAGTTTTACTCTCCCGCTATTTCCAATTCCTTTGAGTACTTAATACTTCCACTAATCTTTTCTGTTTAAAATTCCTGGTGAACTCAGGGGGCAACCCGCTCGGGACCCCCTGTTCTGTCCCTCTGTCAGGCAGTAGCTATGTTTCTCCTCAGAAATCTATTCTGCTCATAAAGAAAAAGTCCTAGTGAACTCGTTTGCTGGATGAATGTTGAGTGATACACTCTCAAATATTGATTTACTATTTTAGCACAAATTAACTTTGATTCATGCTTTGAGAATGTTTCTGAGGCACATTCCCTTTCATATCAGAAGAAACAGAATCACATCCCACTTTTATACTTATACTATTTCTTCATAATATTTTTCTATTTGTTTAAAAATTATGATAATTTACAAGAGAACAGAATGGAAGATTAGAGAAACTACCCATAGATTTCCGTAATAATGGATAAATTACTAAACCAGAAAAACTACATAAAGAAGGATTGTTAGGAGCTCAACATTCCAACTAATTTGTCATTCAGTTTCAAACAGTTGTTGCAAGTCAGAAATGCATAACCACTACTGCCAATCTTCAAATAATATTTTCAGGAAGTTTTTTCTTGTGTGTGTGTGTGGCGGGGGGGGGGGGATGAAATACACTTTTAAAATGTTGTAGTTTTTTTTTTGTTTTGTTTTGTTTTTTCTGGAACCAGGGATCGAACTCAGGACCTTGCACTTGGCAGGCAGGTACTTCTGCCCCTGAGCTATTTCTCCAGGCCATACACTTTTAAAATGTTGTTGAGGAAGCAAACAAAAAATTGTAGAAGTAAAACAACACATATTTATGAGCTACATGTAAGGAGAAAGGGACTAGACCTGAAGGGCCACTGTGTTTTGATCTTTATCTTAACTTTACTGGGTTGGAGTATGTAGAGTTAACAATAAAATGCCTTTAGTCTCAAAATGGTCCCAGGTAATGGAGAAGAAGGGCAAAAATTTTAATTCGGTATAATAAAGGTATGCATCACACATAGGTGCAATTCACAAGAGTAGCTTCAACTCCAAGGAAGAACAGAACAGGTTACCTGGAGGCGTTGATTTATTATCTAAGTTTCAAGGGATGCTACGATGTAAGGACTCAAAATAGAGAGCAAAGTAAGGCAATAAAAAGGCCTACACAGGAGAAAACTGTAGTAATGTTCAGGTATACAGTTCTCCACGAGAAAATGGATGTGATACACATCATTTGTGGGAGAAAACTCACTCGTGACAATATCGACAATATTGATGAAAAAGTTCCAGAATGAAGGAAAAATGTAAATATTTTTGTGAAATATGAAAACAAAACTACACAATGCTAGTTAGTGAGATGTGACAAGAAAATTCCTTGCTAAAAGAGCAAGGAAATAAAAATTATGCATGAAGGGGCTAGGCAGATAGCTCAGTGGAGTAAGTGCTTGTTTGGTATATGCAGGGTACTGAGTTCAATCCCTGATACTGCCAAAAAAATAAATTAAAAAAAATAAATAAATATACAAACAAACAGGATTTGGGGTTGAGAGAAAAAAGAGAAGAAGGAAAATTACCAACAATATTATAATTGTCAAATGAGTACGAGAATCACTGGAGTTTAATATAGTACGGGTGGATGTGTAGATAGATAAACATTCATGTAAAGGACTACGAAGAGCACATATAATCACCAAAGATTTTCTGTTCAGTGTAGTACAAAGCTATAAGACATGAAAAGATATGCCTTAAGCATCAGGTGGGGAGATAACTCAGTAAACTAAGCACTTGCCTGGCAAGCCCAAGGGCTTAAGTTCAGTCGTTGGTTCCGCAAAAAAAAAAAAAAAAAACAATAACAGAAAGAGGATGTATTCTGCGCATATTTTGGAGGTAAGAGTAACAGATTTTTCAGAACTTTTTTTGTTTTCGTTCTGAGGGAGGATCTTATTATATATGGCAAGCTGGTCTTCAACTCACTTTGTAGCCCTGGGTGGCTTGTAATTTACAGGGATTGGCATGCCTCAGCTTCCTCAGTGTTGAAATTACAAGAGCGTGCCACTATGCTCTGCTTAGAATTTTTTTATGCTGGAAATTGAACTCAGGACGTTGGGATTGCCAGGGATTTTTTCTTTTTCTTTTTTAATTTTTATTTATTTACTTATTTATTTTTTCTTGTTTCAGAACCTTTGTTTATTCACTCATTCTTATGGCCGGCTCAGCCTGCCCCGAGGGCAGGGCTGGCTCAGCATGTGGTGCGGGGGATAAATCCGCAGTCCCTGAAGCTGCCCAAGCTCCCCTGAAGCCGCCCAAGCTTTCCCAAGCAGGCGCTTTATGCCACTGAGCCATTCCGTCAGGCCCCAGGGATTTTTTCTTTTAATCGGTTTTACATCAGCACTGACAAGGGATGAGACCTCACTTTCCCAAAATAAATGGTCTTTTAACCCAAGTTTTTTCTTTGTCCTTGGCTATTATCACTTTCCTTTAACGGAAATAGGTGACTGTAAGCTTTCGAAGAAGGGAGGCATACTGAGGATATACACTGTTGGAACTGGTGGACAGAAAAATCTAGAAGGATCCTACCGGTTGCACCGGCCTAGAGGGGGCCTAAGGGGGCCTAAGGGGGCGGGGCTAAGAAGGCGGGTCTAAATAAGCGAAAGGGCGCGAAGAGCCGGCGCGAGGATCCGGCGTGAGGAGTCCAAACAGTTGGACGCCCTTTGCCTGGTCTTTGCGGTGTCAGTTACTCCTGGCACAGTCACCTCGCTGGCAGAGATGTCCTCTTTACCGTCTATACGGCTGGCGTCGACAGGGCTTGTGTCTCCCACCTCAGGAACCTCCACCTCTGACTCCTCGCCCATCTCCCGCTGTGGCGATAGAGGCAGAGGTGGCGGCTGCTGCATTCCATCGAATGTGGTGGTGAGGCGGGACAGTAGTTTTGAAGTAGACAGCCGCCCCTACCTCAAAGAAGGTGAGTTCCAGTGTCTGGGAGCGGGGGCGACCGCGCCAACTTCGCTCTCTCTAGTGAGCCCCCACCCCAGGACAGGCTATGCCCGTTTCGCCCCCTCCCCACGCCTTGACGCGGTAACGGTCAAACGAACTGGCGCTGAGAGAGAGAGAGACAGAGAGACACACACACAGAGACAGAGACAGAGACAGAGAGAGACAGAGACAGAGAGGCGGCTAGAGAGAGGCGAAGACAGGCCGAGAGGTGGGGAGAGGCCTAGAGGCGGAGAGAGGCCTAGAGGCGGAGAGAGGCCGAGAGGCGGAGACAGGCTGAGAAATGGAGACAGGCCGAGAGGCGGAGAGAGGCCTAGAGGCGGCGAGAGCCGAGAGGCGGAGACAGGCTGAGAAATGGAGACAGGCCGAGAGGCGGAGACAGGCTGAGAGGCCAAGAGAGAGAGAGGCGGAGAGACCGAAAGCCGGACAGAGAGAGAGAGGCGGAGACAGGCCGAGAGGCAGAGACAGGCTGAGAGGCGGAGACAGGCCTAGAGGCGGAGACAGGCCTAGAGGCGGAGAGAGGCCTAGAGGCGGCGAGAGGCCGAGAGGCGGAGACAGGCTGAGAGGCCAAGAGAGAGAGAGAGGTGGAGAGACCCAGAGCCGGAGAGAGAGAGGCGGAGACAGGCCGAGAGGCGGAGACAGGCCTAGAGGCGGAGAGAGGCCGAGAGGCGGAGACAGGCCTAGAGGAGGGGAGAAGCAGAGAGGCGGAGAGAAGCCGAGAGGTGGAGACAGGCCAAGAGGCGGAGAGAGACAGACCCACAGAGAGAGAAAGGGGGAGGGAGACAGACAGACGAATGGACGGACGGACGGATGGACAGAGAGACAGAGAAAGAGACAACTTTGAAGCGGGGAAAAAAACTCCCCGAAATTTCGGCCCCCCTCAGAAGGTTATTTGACTGCAGAACTGTAAGTGCGGTTTGGGAACAGTAAAGGTAAAATAAAATTGCCCTCGACCCAAAGAATGAAGCAAAGGGAAGAACTGTTGAGGGAAGAATGGTGCAGAGATCAAAAAGGAAATATCAAATACATAAGGATGAAGATTCCCTTTTAGTGAAATTAAAAATCCTTACAATGTAGAGGCTCACAAGAGGATGTTGGTGTATGGAAGAGGTTAGAATTTGGGGATACTGAGCGTGTAGGACTGTAGGGACTGGTAGCTGGAGCTGTAATGGAAAAAGGCAGAGTTGACAGAAGCACAGATTTGAGAAATGACTTTGAAAAGTTTTGTTTTGCGCTTCAGATTGTGTCCTAGTAAAGCAAAGTATATGGACCCACTTTTATTTTGAATTTGGGTATGAGGTGTTTTATGTACCATACCAACACACAACTCCTAAACAAATGTATACTTACGTTTTTCGATACAAGCAGCTTTAGTTCATACAAAATACTGTATACTTGTACATATAAATATTAAATCACACTGTAAAATTAGACCTTAAAATGTTTTTAAAGCAAGTTTTGAAATGTTCTTAGAAACTGGAGACAGACTGTTCTCTAAAAGATCTCTGTAGACAATTTTGCCATCATAAATTCCATAATTAATCTCCAATATTTGCTATGATCATGTCTAGCTAACTTACCTTCAGGCTGAAAAATTGTAAATGACAAAGCAGTGTGAAATCAAACTTAATTTCCCTTTTTTGGAAAAAGACATCTCAGTAAAATTACCTCATAGAAATTCTTTTCACTTCACATTTGTAAATATCCCTATTTGGTAATCATTTGCAACAATACCTTTGGTGGAATGGCAAAGTAGCAAAAACAGGTTCCCCTACTGTCATTGCAATATGGAAGTTAGTGGTACACTCTAATGTGTGCAGCAATGTGTGATCCTAAAACCATGCTTAAAATACCTGACATTTTGATTTTCTATATGAGTACTGCTTCTAATGTCAAGTTTGTCTTTCTTTATAGCTGAGTAATCCTCCATTGTATAAAAATACCGTATCTTTTTCATCCATTCCTAAGGTGATGGACAGTTTGGGTGTTTCCAAGATTTGGCTATGCCAAACATGTTTTGAGTCAGCCTGGATTTATACTATTGTTTTAGGTCGTGTATTTTTAACTTTTATACAAACTTTCTGTCCATAATCAGCCAGTAAGTGATACAACATTTCCATTCATAACCAGTATATAGATAAGTGAAGTTTCATAGACATCGAGATAACCACTCCAATTTACTCTCATGATATGCTGAAGACAGTGTAATATTTAGGACAGTTTTTTCACGGAAAATTATTTTTGCCTGGCTCTGTAAGTAGTTTTGCTGTGTCTTTGGATATATGCAAATATTAAAGGCTTTAAGAGATGTAAGTTCATAAACTAATAATAATACCTTATTTGTTCTATTGCCAGGCAGCAAAATGAACAGAATCCTTAAGACTGTGATGTACTGAACATAAATACTATTTTTAATTAATCCACTAGGCTTTGTGATTCTGAACAAGTTCTCACCTTCCTAGATTTGGTGTTTGATATTTTTAATGTAGGGAAATTAG
>PVJA010033651.1:0-23167 GCA_004027025.1 Myocastor coypus | reverse complement strand
AAAAAAAAAAAAAAAAAAAAAAATTCCCAGTTAAGCATGTTCCACTGTCCAGGCAATGGTTGTTTTTAAAACTTTATATTCAGTATTGTCTTGACTATGATTGAAAGCAGACATCGTCTTGTGACCTCCCAGAGGATAAATGTGTTGCAGCTCACACGCAACTCCGTCCTTCCTCCCCTCCTCTGTCTCTCTCCCCTCATTCCCTATTACCCTGTCCTCACGGTCTTCATCCTCACCTTTGTACCAGAAGAAGAAAACTGAGCGACCACTTCCTGTTTTTTCCCATTTCCTGTTTATGACCTACACCTCCTTCTCGGGAAGGCCTTTGTGGGCAATGTGGTGAGGAAGCAAGTGCAGATCTTGCAGACCTATTTGCCTGGCTATTGGAAAACTTACCCTCTTCCTCTTCTGCAGAAATCCACTTGCCCTTCATTTGTTTTTTCTTTTAATTTATGTATTTGTGGGCTGCTGAGATAGCTCAGCAGTCTAATGTGCCTGCTTAGGCAAGCTTAGGCAACCACAGGAACTGTGGTTTGATCCCCAGCACCACATGCTGTGCCAGCCCCATCCCCAGGGCCAGCTGAGTTGGACATAACATAAAAAAAAAAATAATAATAATTTATGTATTTGGTGTAGGGTCTTACCATGTAGCTCGGACTTGTAGTGATCCTCCTGTTTCAGACTTCCCAGTGCTGGGCCTGGTTTCAGTGGCCCATTCATTGGGCCTGGGGTGGGGCTGGCGCAGCATGCAGTAGTGGGGATTGAACCCAGGCCCTTGTGTTTGATGGGGAGGTGCTTATTCAGATGAGCTATCTCCCCAGCCCCTCCACTTGGCTTTTTATGGCTGTCATACCTGCGACCTAGTGAGTTTAAGGCCAGCTTGAAGTACATAGTGATGCTGTCTTAAAAAAAAGAAGAAAAGGAAAATGATAGAAAGGGGCCTGGCAGGATGGCTCAGTGGTCTAAAGTGCCTGCTTAGGAAAGCTTGGGCGGCTGTAGGGACTAGGGTTCGATCCCCGGCACCACATGCTGTGGCAGCCCAGCTCTCAGGGCAGGCTGAGCCGGCCATAAAAATAAACAAACAAAAGTTCTGAAACAAGAATTAAATATATATATATATATATATATATATATATATATATATATATATATATATTTATTTTATTTATTTATTTATTTTTTTTGGTCTTTTTGAGACAGGGTCTCAGTATGCAGTTGAGTCTGGCCTTGAGCTCACTTTTGTAGCCCAGGCTGGTCTCGAACTCGCACCGATCCTCCTGCCTCAGCCTCCCAAGTTCTGGGATTACAGGCGTGCACCACCACGCCCGGCTATATATATATATATATATATATATATATATATGTATATATATATTTAAAAAAAGAAAAATGATAGAAGAACCTACCAGCAGGCCAGGGATATAGCTCAGCAGCACAGCAGCACAGCACCTGCCTGGAAAGTGCAATGTCCTAAGTTCAATTCCTGGTACAAAAAAAAAAAACAAAAACTACTAGTTGTGGACTGGCTGTGGTGGAACATGCTTGTAATCTCAGCACTTGGGAGGCTGAGGCAGGAGGATTGCTGCCAAGTTCAAGGCCTGGACTATAAATTGAGTTCAAGATCAGCCTGAACTGCATAGTGAGACCTTGTTTCAAAAATACAGAAAGAAGAGAGAAGAATAAACCTACCAGCTGTAGTGGTGGGGCGGAGCTTCTTGCTCTAAGAGGAAACTTTCTATCCTCTGGTGGAATTGGGTAGGGGCCCTGTGGACCTTCACTTGGGGACCATGTAGCAAGCCCATGCCAAGCACCTCATGAGCTTTCACCTCTCACTAGCACTACCTGACCTGTTTGGTCAACTGGTCAGTTATGCTCAACTTAGGCCCTGTGCTTCTCCACATAGTGACCCTCAAGTGACTGGACAGAGAACCCATGGCTCAGACATTCAGATAATCCCAGCCAAGCCGGGTGTGGTGGCGCACGCCTGTAATCCCAGCACTCGGGAGGCTGAGGTAGGAGGATCGGTGCGAGTTCGAGACCAGCCTGAGCTACAAAAGTGAGCTCAAGGCCAGCCTCAACTGCATAGCGAGACCCTGTCTCAAAAAGACAAAAAAAAAAAAAAAAAAAAAAAAAAAAAAAAAAAAAAAAAAAAAAAAAAAAAAAAAAAAAAAAAAAAAAAAAAAAAAAAAAAAAAAAAAAAAAAAAGATAATCCTAGCCACCACCTCTGTCCCGTGTGGATCTCGGTTTAAAAAGGCAGCCAAGAGGAGTTCAGGCTCCAACCCCTTTCAGACCTTCCTCAGAGTCCCCTTAGACTTTGCCTCAGATGCTGGGAAGCTTTTCTTTTTTTGTCTTTTTTTGAGACAGGGTCCCACTGTGCAGTTCAGGCTGACCTTGAACTCACTTTTGTGGCCCAGGCTGGTCTTGAACTCACACTGATCCTTCTGCCTCAGCCTCCCAAGTACTGGGATTATAGGCATGCACCACCACGTCCGGCTAGCTTTTTTCTTTTCTTTTTTATGGCAGGCTCACCCTGCCCTGTGGGTGGGGCTGGCACAGCATGTGGTATGGGGGATCGAACCACATTCCCTGCGGTTGCCTAAGCTTTCCTAAGTAGGTACTTTAGACCACTGAACCATCTCATCGGCCCTGGGAAACTTTTTTTTTGGTCCTGATAGTCCTAGTCCATGGTTGGGAGTGAGGGATAGGAGGTAGAGGTCCATGTACTCCCAAGGCTTAACTGTCCTTGGGTACTAGAACTAGCCTACCCGAGTCAGAGGTGCCATGGTTTCCCTGCTTTTACATACAGGGTTGGATGATGCTGGGTAGGCTAAGGGACCTGCATAGGTCAGCTTAAGTGTAGAGTTTCTGGAGTGTTGGCTGGAGGGGCTGGTGGCTGGGGGCCTGCTGAACTGAAGGCCTGCTGAACCTATTGTCCAGCCCACAGTACAGACTCATAGGCCCTTTTCCCTGTAGGAGACAACAACCGGATCCCTGTCATTGAGTCACTGAAGATCCGGGAGCAGCAGCGGTCTGCGGTCTCCACCAGTTGGCTGCTGCCCTACAACTACACTTGGTCACCTGAGAAGGTGTTTGTACGCACACCCACAACCAACTATACACTGCAAGACTATCACCGGTTCTTCCAGGACATTGGCTTTGAGGATGGCTGGTTCATGCGGCAGAACACAGATGGGCTAGTTGACGCCACGGTGCCCCCTGGTGTGCCACTGCACTGCCTCTATGGCACTGGTGTTCCCACACCAGACTCCTTCTACTATGAGACCTTCCCTGATCGTGACCCTAAAATCTTCTTTGGTGATGGTGATGGCACTGTGAACTTGGAGAGTGCCCTGCATTGCCGGACCTGGCAAAAATACCAAGAGCACCAAGTGTCACTTCAGGAGCTGCTGGGCAGTGAGCATATCCAGATGCTGGCCAATGCCACCACACTGGCCTACCTGAAGCAAGTACTTCTGGGGCCCTGAGTCCTGTGTCAGGCAGGGCTACTTAGATGAGTCAGTCATGGGGCTTTTCATGGCCTCTGAAGCTATCATGAGGTTTTTTTTTTTTTTTTTTTTTTTTTTTTTGAGACAGGGTCTCACTATGCAGTTCAGGCTGGCCTTGAACTCATTTTTGTAGCCCAGGCTGGTCTCAAGCTCGCACCGATTCTCCTGCCTCAGCCTCCCAAGGGCTGGGATTTCAGTTACGTGCCACTACGCCTGGCTACATGGATTATAAATTTAGCAAAACTTGCAGCCAATAAAGATCCTGGGTCCTGGGCTATGAAGCATCTGCCCTGGGAAGCATTACTGTTTATCATCCTTCAGTGGCCATGAACAAGGAATAAGTGTGGACTCAGACTTTTGATATAAAGAAGGCTGCCGCTGATGGAACTGTCACTCAGGACTGGCTCTGCACAGTGGTTGGTTGGCACCAGGCTCCAATACCCAGATCAAGGGCCATGCATTCCTTTCAGCCCTGTGGGCTTTCCACACTTGCCTACTGGGTCCTGGACTTCCTGTGAGGGCTATGCTGATCTCTGTGACCCTCAGGTGACCCTTCCCGTGTATTGGTCTCACACCAGCCTGCTCCCAGACAAAGATGGCTGAGGTTGCTGGCTTTCCTGTAGCCTCACTGGTGGATAGCCTGGTACTCCCCTGCAGGCAGGGGAAGTTTTATTTTACATGGCTCCCAGGGCTTGGGGCATTCGTTTCATTCCTACCTCTCTTGTCTGCAGTAGCAGCCAAGTTCTGGATTGGGGAACAGATGGCCATGAGGAGCCCTGATCTCTCTGGTTGTGCTGTGGGTTCCAGTATTAAATCTGACTCCCTTGACTCTGGGATTGTGGTTCCAGGAGAGCAGGGCCCAGTGCCATGACATTCTGAGGTACCTGTAAAGAAAGGGAACTCTGAGGCAACCAGCTGCCTTGAGGGAACTCTTGTGAACTCCCCTGACACCCATCCGGGCTGGCACAGGGCTGAGAGGTAGTGGGGTTCCTGCTCAGTGCCTTCTGCTAAGCAGGTCCGTGGTTTTTAGAACAAAGGAATGAACCCAGAGATTTGAGTAAGCACCTGATAGAGCCAGGCTAGGTCTCCCAGGGTTTTTTGTCTGCTTCACAGATGTTGGATAGGCCTCCCCATATAGCAAGGAGGGAAGAGTCTGAGCTTTAGTTACTGGTAGTAGACTCAGGATGGGTACCCAGCTAGAGGCTGAGACAAAGGTCCAGCCTCAAGATTGAAGTCTCTGGGAGCCACTGTCAGGCTGGACTTTTGCTGCTGTGTATGTGCCCAGTATCTATCTCCTTTTGTCCTGGGGGGTGGGCTTCATGTGGGGCCTGTGCAGGATGTACCTCGACTCTGGCAATAAAGTATTCTGGATGCTGTAAGGTGTTCTAGTCTTGGATCTATTGTAAGCATGGGAGGACAGAGGTGGTGGGTGTATGAGGGCACTAGAGAGGGGGTGATTGGGCTAGACCTTTATCTTAGTACCAAAGCATGACTCCTGTGCCCTTTGGACTTTGTTCTCTTCCCCTGTGTCCTGAAATGTAGTTCCCCCCAAACCAAGAACCATGACCTGGGGCTGGCAAGATAGCTCAGTGGACTGAAGTGCCTGCTTAGGCAAACTTAGGTAAGTACAGGGACTGAGGTTCAATCCCTGGCATCACATGCTGCCCCAGCTCTGCCCCAGTGAAGGCTGAGTGGGCCAGAGTCTGGGCATGGTGGCGCAGGCCTGTAATCCCAGCGCTGGGGAGGCTGAAAGCAGGATTGCTGGGAGTCTTAGCTGCATAGCGTGACCCTGCAACAACCAAATATATAAAAACAAAAACAAAAAAAACCATGACCTAAAGCATTCCTCTTGTGCTGGGGTTCCAGCTGTCTCCCAGTTCCTGCTTACTCAGCAGGTCTCATGTGCTGCCAGAGAGGCTGGGAACTTGTTCTACAAGTCACCCTGGCTCAACCCTTCTTGGCTTTGGTCCTCTTTCAGCATAAGTTTCTTTCTTTCCTTCCTTTCTTCTTTCTCTTCTCTCTCTTTCTCTTCTCTCTCTCTCTCTCTCTCTCTTTTATGGAACTAGGGATTGAACTCAGGCCCTTACCATATGGGTTTCAGATACCACCCTTCTTCAGCTCTTCTGCCTGCCATATGTCCCCATTTGAGGACAGAGGGAGGGAGAGAGACTATGCTGAGATTTAATTTTTATTTTATTTCTTGTTTCAGAACTTTTGTTTGTTTATTTATTTTTATGGCCAGCTGAGCCTGCCCTGAAGGCAGGGCTGACACAGCAAATGGTGCTGGGGATCGAGCCGCGGTCCCTGCAGCCGCCCAAGCTTTCCTAAGCAGGCGCTTTAGAGCACTGAGCCATCCTGCTGGGCCCCTATGCTGAGATTTAGGGGCAGAGGAAGATGGGTAGAGACAGGGACCAAGAGGTAGAGCCACATAGAGATGCATGAAGAGAGTCTGAGGCAGAGAAGCATAGGGATGGGGTCCCAGGTTTGGCTTTGTGGTGCAGATTCCAGAGCCTTTCCATCTCCACTGAGCCACAACATGGGCCACTAGAGGGCACTTGAAATCCTCTCACACCACCTTTAATATACAGTGTCAGCCAGATATGGAAGGAAGGGTTGACCTTGAAAGGGGTGAGAGGGCCCGGCAGGATGGCTCAGTGGCCTAAAGTGCCTGCTTAGGAAAGCTTGGGCAGTTGCAGGGATTGTGGTTTGATCCCTGGCACCACATGCTGTGCCAGTCCTGCCCTCAGGGCAGGCTGAGCCGGCCATAAAAATAAACAAAAGTTCTGAAACAAGAAAAAAAATTTAAAAAATTAAAAAAAAAAAAAAAAGAAAGAAAAAGGCTGCGCGTGGTGGCTCACGCCTGTAATCCCAGCACTTGGGAGGCTGAGGCAAGAGGATCAGTGCGAGTTCGAGACCAGCCTAGGCTACAAAAGTGGGTTCAAGGCCAGCCTGAACTGCATAGTGAGACCCTGTCTCAAAAAGACAAAACAAACAAACAAAAAAACAAAAAAACAAAAAAAAAAGAAAGGGGTGAGAGGGCCCAAAAGATAGCTCAGAGGACTAAAATGCCTGCTTAGGCAGAGCACAGCAGCTGGGGTTTGATCTCTGGCTTGTGGCCCCGCCCTGGGGCTCACTGAGAGGATGATTGAGACTGGGTGTGGTAGCATGCCTGTGATCTTAGCTCTTGGGAGGCTGAACACAGGTGAATCACTAAGAGTCTGATCTACATAGTGAGATCCTGTAGACCTTGTACTAAATACAAAAGGGGGTGGGGAGATAGTTTAGGGGAACAGGGTCCTGAGTTCAATCTCCAGTACCACACACACACAAAAACAAGTGTGTGGGGGAGAATACTGTAAGATTAAAGGATACACAGGTGCAGTTGCAACTGGCCTTTCTAAAAAGATGAGAACATGACAAAAAGCCTCATTTCCAGGTCTTTCCCAACTTGACAACAACCTGTGCTATTGTGGTGGCTTTGTAGCCATCCACTCCAACCTGTTCTAACTTCACTGTCACCATGGGTTTCACAGCTGCAGAGAGGGCATGGACTCAGATAGGCTTCAGGACCAACATCTGAGTTCAAATCCCAGCTATGCTAGTTCTAGCCTAGTAGCCTGGGAAACCTCCTGACCCTCCCTGCACCCCAGCTTAAATGTATCCTGTAGGGTGGTCCCAGGAGTGGTGATAATTTTGGAGAGCGTTGGATTCAATGCCTGGTACACTGGAGGCTTTCAGCTGATAGGCTGGTGTCATAGTGTGAGAAAGCAAAGACAGTAGTCTAGGAGCCTACAAGATTTTGTATGACATTGCAAGGATAAGTGGACTGGCTGTAATTGAGTAACATGGTCAGGTCATCGAGAGTCATCCCTCTGCCTGCTGGAAGAGACTGGAGGAACCAGTCCAAGAGATGAAGGATCAGACTCTACTGACCTGCATATGTACACACTCATTTACACTCATGCCAGGGGCAGCACCCGCAGAAGATTCCCAAAGGATGGTCATCCCAGACCTATAGAGAGGAGGGTGAGAGAGTTTTTTGGCAGAGGAGATATATACTGCCATTCCACTCTATTTTTACAGCACACCCTGAGGAGGGGGATGACTTAAGAGGGCACAGGATAAGGACTGGGAAGTCAGTGTGTTGTAGGCAGCTGAATTACACAAATATTATAGGCAGTCAGGACAGGGCTAGGCTCTCAAGGAGACAGCATGGAAGATAAGATACCTTGCAACTCTAAGGGAGCCGGATGCTCCCACTGTGGGCCACACCTAAAGATCAAAGATTGAACAAATGCTTACCTCCCTAAAGATAGGCATCCAGGGTTGATCACCAGGGAAACCAGGAAGAGTCACTAATCCAACCGAAACTGGCTGGCTACTTGGATAAATTCCTGTTTTATGTTCATGCCGCTTGCTACATGACTTACTTCCCCATTTGATCCTGGATTTAATCAATTTTACCTGGGCATTGGTGCTTGTAATCTTATTGGTTGGCCACAGTTTTGTCCCACTTTATTATGCCCACCTAAGTGAGTTCCTGTGTTCCCCATTTTAGACCTGCCTCACCGCATGGTTTTACTCTATAAAAATCCCTTGGGGCCTGGCGGGATGGCTCAGTGGTCTAAAGCCCCTGCTTGGGGAAGCTTGGGCGGCTTCAGGGACCGCGGTTCCATCCCCGGCACTACATGCTGCGCCAGCCCTGCCCTCGGGGTAGGCTGAGCCGGCCATAAACATGAGTGAATAAACAAACAAAGGTTCTGAAACAAGAAAAATAAAATAAAATAAAAAATTCTAAAAAAAAATAAATAAATAAAAATCCCTGGAGAGACAGTGCCTCGTTTAAACTACCTGGGTTCTCCAGGGTGTGGGGCTGGCCACAGAGAGATGGAAACAACGCGGGGCCCTTTAGAACTCTGCGAAGGTGCATCCCAGGGAGTCCCTCGGAGAGCCCCTGTGATTGCGAGTAGGGTCGGGCAGTGGCCGTGCCAGGCGAGGTCCCGGGCCCAGGGGCGGCCAATGACTGCGCACAGCGGGTAGTACGGCCTGAGGCCACCGCTACCTCTTCAGTCCGGAAGCGACTCCCGCAGCGGCGCTAGTGCTCAGTCCTGTCCCGACGCGGCGCGTCCTGTCGCGATCCGGCGGCAGGTGACGTGGCGAGGGCGGGGCCTAACGGCCTCGGCGGCAGAGCGACTGAGCATCCTGGCTGTCCCAGGTCACCGGACCTAACGGGCCGGGCCGCGAGAGAACGAGAACAGGGCTGCAGGTCGCGGGAGAGCCCGGACGAAGGGACGCGGAGCCGGCGGGGCCGAGGCTGCGTCTCGCGGGAGCTGAACGACGCGCGCAGCCGCCGCCGCGTGCGGGATGCCGGCCGGAAACGGCGCGGGGTCGCCGGGCCTCCACCGCGTGAGGGACGTGGCGGGCGAGACGGTGAGGCTGGGAAGGAGAGAGGGACTTGGAACGTGGGCGTGAGCCCAGGGATGCGGGAGACCCAGAGTGCACGACTGGGGTCTTGTGGGGCGGGGGAAAGGTGACTCGGGGAGCGAGTGAAAACCGCAGCGTGAGGGAGGTCGCCTGTGAAAGACAAACCGAGGGTGAGAGAGGCGGTGAGCTTGGAGAGAGGCTGTGTGAGGGAGACTGAGCGTGGACAACGGAATGTGACGGTGACCGAGCGCCTGGGCGCACAGCCGCGTTCCGCGACGCGTGAGCGAGCGCGAGCGTGAGCGTGCGAGGCAGACGCGAAGCGGCGTGGGGCCAATGCAGCCTGGTTGCCGGGACCCGGAGCTCCGGAACCGGCCACTGCTCTTCACTGTGGCTCTGCCAGCGTTTCCAAGGCTTCTGGTATCTCATTTGACCATCTCAAGATAAATACCAGGAGATATTTGTAAAAAACATTTTGAAAATTCTCCACTGAGCTCTAAGCCAACAGTGTTGTGTAATGGTCAGTATAAATAGGAAAGGAATCAACATCTAACTTAACAGATGTCGTGAAGAAACTCTCGCGGGCACTGGGCACTGGGCAATATGCTTAGTGACACAGTTGAAAAGAATCCAGTCTCTCCCTGGCCCCTTCCAGCTAATCCTGCAGCGTAGTGGCAGAAGGTGCAGCCCTGTGGTGGCTTATTTCGGAGAACTTCCTTATTTGAAGGTGGAGGAGGAGCAAACTTAAACCTGTGACTACTTCCTGAGGTCATTTTCACCTCTTTTTGTCTGGTGGGGGCCTTTCGGGAAATGGGCCCGCATTACTGTCATCCTGTTGTGCTATGTGATGGGATTTGCTTCCTGAATTTGGTGGCAGACTGTTATTTGAGTTGATAAGTTTGATTTTTCTTTCTTGGCAAACGTGAGAAACCACAAGCCTGATTTTCTCTTTTATCTTCCTTGCTTTTACCTCCTGCCTTTATCTGGCTGTGGACATATTTTTATTACAGGCAAAAAGTGTGTACCAGTTATGAGTCTGAGCTTGCAGAAACTTCTTTTTGCTTTCCTTTCCTCCTTTTCCTCCCCTCCTTCTTTGCTTTTCTTTCCTTTATTTTTTCTTTTTTGAGGGGCTGGGGTTCAAAACTCACGACCTTGCACTTGCCAGGTGGGCACGAGTGCTGCGAAGCTATCTCCTAGGTCCCTAATTTTTCTTATTTACTGATCTGTTTGTTTCTAAAGTCTGGAAATTGTGGAGCTGTTTCTGCACAAGTTATGCAAACAGTGCTCCAAGGATTTAGGAGGATGGGGAGCAGCAGCTGCCTAGACATGCCTGATTTGAGATGACCTGAGTAGTTTTCTGATGAAGTTTCAGCTGATTGCTTCAGTCACCTTGTCCTGTGGCTATGATGGATCTCAGTAATTGAGGGCTGCCTCTAAAGGTATGTAAAATTAGAAAGAAAGGAAAATAACCTCTTTCTTTTTCTCTCTCTGAGACAGGGTCTTGCTGTGGAGTTCAGGCTGGACTCAAACAACTACTGATCCTCCTGTCTCAGACTCCCCAGTCCTGGGACTACAGGCAAGCACCACAGCACCTGGCTATGATTTGCTATTTTAACCTACCTGTTTTTTTTTTTTTTGTTTGTTTGTTTTTTGTTTTTTTGAGACAGGATCTCACTATGTAGTTCAGGCTGGCCTTGAGCTCACTTTTGTAGCCCAGGCTAGTCCCGAATTCACATGATCCTCCTGCCTCAGTCTCCCAAGGTTCTGGGATTATCGGTGTGTGCCACCATGCTTGGCTAACCTACCTAATTTGTGTTTTTTTTTGTGGAACTGGGATGTGAACTCATGACCTTGCACTTCCCAGGCAGGCACTTGTGCCACACAGCTATTTTCCTGGCCCCTAACCTACTTAATTTGATACTGTCTTTAGCTTTTTTTTTTTGGTGGAACCAGGGTTTGAACTCATGACCTTGTACTTGTCAGGCAGACACTTGTGCCAATGCACTATCTCCCTGGCTCCTTACTTGTTGTGTTTAGATCATTTATATTTAATGTAAGTAATGATACAATGATCTGCCATCTTAGAAAAATAGTTTTTTCTATTAGTTCTATACTGTTCCCCCTTTTTCCCCTTTTTCTGCTACTTTTAGATTATTTTGCATGATTCTGAATCTTTTTTTTTTTTTTTTTTTTTTTTTTTTTTTTTTTTTTTTTTTTTTTTTTTAATTTTTTTTTTTTTTTTTTTTTTGAGACAGGGTCTCGCTATGCAGTTGAGGCTGGTCCTGCGCTCACTTTTGTAGCCCAGGCTGGTCTCGAACTCGCACCAATCCTCCTGCCTCAGCCTCCCAAGTGCTGGGATTACAGGCGTGAGCCACCACGCCCGGCTTGTTTTTGTTTTTCTTACAGTATGGGAATTGAACCTAGGGCCTTTAGATTGAGCCACATCACCAGCCTTTTTTTTGGTATCGGAAATTGAACTCAGGACCATGCACTTGCCAGGCAGGCACTTATGCCACTGAGCTATCTCCCCGACCTTCCCTCCCTCCCTCCCTCCCTCCCTCCCTTCTTTCTTTCTTTCTTTCTTTATTTCTTGTGGCAGGGTTCAAGCTCATGACCTTGCACTTGCTAGTCAGGCACTTGTGCCATGGAGTATCTCCCCAGCCCCTCTACCCTCTTTTTTAATTATTAAATTGGAGACAGAGTATTCAATTGGGCTCAAACCTACAATCTTCCTGCGTTAGCCTCCGAAGTGGGGTGATTATAGTAGGCCTGAGTTGCACCTGAATTATGATGGTTTTATTTCTATTATTATTATTATTATTATTTTGTATTTTAGAACAGGGAGGGTCTGTAAGGTCTTACTACACAGATTGGACTTGTAGTGATTCTCCTGTTTTCAGCTTCCCAAGTGCTGGGATTACAGGTGCACATCATCACACTCACTCTCAATCCAGTCTCAGTGCGCCCCAGGGATGGGGCACAGGGATGAACCTCTGACCGCTGCATCTGCCTAAGTAGGTGCTTTAATCTGCTGAGCTATCTGGCCGGCCTTATTATTATTAATGTTGGATTACTATTATTATTTTTCTTTTTTTGGTCTTTTTGAGACAGGGTCTTGCTATGCAGTTCAGGCTGGTCTTGAGCTCACTTTTGTAGCCCAGGCTGGTCTCGAACTCACAGCGATCCTCCTGCCTCAGCCTCCCAAGTGCTGGGATTACAGGTGTGAGCCATCACGCCCGGCTTGGATTATTATTTTTTTATTTTTATTTTAGGGAAGGGTCCACAGGGTGTTAAGGGTCTTGCTACTAGATTGGACTCCTGGTGATCTGCCTGGTAACAGCCTACCAAGAACTGGGATTATAGGCTTGTGCCATCATACCCAGTCTCAGTTGCCTTCTCGGTGCACCCCAGGGGTGGGACCTACCTGGCAGGCCTAGGGATCAAACCCCTGTCCCCTGTGCCTGCTTGCAGGCTCTTTAATCCACTGAGCTGGCTGGCCTTGATGCTGGCTTATTATTATTATTCTTTTTTCTTTTCTTTTTTTTTTTTCATGGCCAGCTCAGCCTTCCCTAGAAGTGGGGCTCACACAGCATTTAGTGACGGGAATCGAACCTCTGGTCCCTGCAGTTGCCCAAGCTTTCCTACCCAGCCACTTTAGACTGCTGAACCATCTCGCCAGCGCACTGGCTTATTATTTATGCCTCCTTTTGCTTTCTTTTTGTTGCCTTAGTTTTATTTATGTAGGTATATATGTATATGTTTATGTCATACTAGGGATTGAATTTATAGCCTTTTGCATGCTAGGCAAGTGTGCTGCCAATAAGTTATACCTTCAGTGTTATAAATCTTTTCTTTTTTTTTTTTTTTTTTGTGGGACTAGGGTTCAAACTCATGACCTGGCACTTGCCAGGCAGGCACTTGTGTCGTGGAGCTATCTCCTTAGTCTCACTTCAGTGTTATAAATCTTTATGTCTTTGTATTAAATTTTTAGTTATTAACAGTGTACCATTAAATAAACCTATATTGTTTTACACGTAATGTAAGAATCCTGTAATAGTATTCTCTCATTCATCCTTCCCATTCTTTGTGCTGTTGTCATTAGATATTTGCTTTTTTTTTTTTAGAACTTTTGTTTGTTTGTTTATTTATTTTTTATGGCCGGCTCAGCCTGCCCTGAGGGCAGGGCTAGCACAGCATGTGGTGTGGGGCATCGAACCGGGTCCCTGAAGCCCCCTCAGCTTTCCTAAGCAGGCGCTTTAGAACACTGAGCCATCCTGCCGGGTCCCCATAGATACTTTGCTTTTACATGTGCTATAAATCCAATTTATAGCTACTGCTTTTGCTTTCACCATCAGTTATGTTTGGGGATTCTTTTTGTTGTTGTTGGTACTGGGAATTGAACTCAGGACCTTATCCTCTGCAGGCAGGAGCTGTATCCCTAAGCTATATCCTGGTCTCCATAAATTATATTCTAAGCAATTAATCCCAGCACTTGAGAAGTTGAGGCAGGCAAGTTGCCACAAATTTTTTTTTTTTTTTGCCTTTTTGAGACAGGGTCTCACTGCACAGTTCAGGCTGGCCTTGAGCTCACTTTTGTAGCCCAGGCTGGTCTCGAACTCACAACGATCTCCTTCCTCAGCCTCCTGAGTGCTGGGATTACAGACATGTGCCACCACGCCCGGCTCAGGTTGCCACAAATTTGAGGTCAGCCAGGGCTAGATAGTGAGTTCAAGGACATCCTGTACTACGTAGCAAAATCCTGTCTCAAAAAAACCAAAAATGGGGCTGGCGAGATAGCTCAGCGGTCTAAACTGCCTGCTTAGGCAACGCAGGGACTGCACTGAATCCCTGGCACCACCCTAGGGCAGGCTGTGCCGGCCATAATGTAAACAACAACAACAATGAATAAACAACAACAACAACAGGAACAAAACTACAAAACAAAAAAAAAAAACACAAAAATTTTGTTATTTTTTTAAGACAGAATTTCACTATGTAGTCCAGGCTGGCCTGGAATTTGTGGCAATCTGCCTTCCTCAGCCTCCCCAGTGTGGACAAACCAGTTTTGTCTGTCTGTCTGTCTGTCTGTCTGTCTGGTACAGGGTCTCACTACAAAGCTTGGACTCATGGTTCTCCTGTCTCAGCCTTCCCAGCACTCAGATTACAAGTGTGTGTCCAGTTCCAGTGGCTGGGCTTGCTGCAGGTGTGGTACTGGGGAGTGAACCTGGGTCCCTGCACTTACCAGGCAGGTAATTAGAGCTATCTCCCTATCTCCCCAGCCAGCGTGCCTTCCTGCCTTCCTGCCTTCCTGCCTTCCTCTCTCTCTGTCTCATCTTTCTGAGACATGGTCTCGCTATGGAGTTGAGGCTGGCCTTGAGCTCATTTGTAGTTCAGGCTGGTCTTGAAGTCACATTGATCTTTCTACCTCAGCCTCCCAAGTGCTGGGATTACAGGCATGTGCCACCATGCCTGGCTAAACCAGTTTTAAAGAAGTGTATATATTGTTTGAGATTATCCTATATCTCTTACATGTTTCTTTTATTTTTTCCATTTTGACTTTTTTTTTTTAAGAATTTTTAATTTTATTTTTTTTCTTGTTTCAGAACCTTTGTTTATTCACTCATTTTTATGGCCAGCTCAGCCCTCCCTGAGGGCAGGGCTGGCGCAGCATGTGGTGCCGGGGATCGAACCGCGGTCCCTGAAGCCACCCAAGCTTTCCCAAGCAGGCGCTTTAGACCACTAAGCCATCCCGCCGGGCCCCTATTTTTTCCATTTTTACTTTTATAATTTTTTGTGCTAATATTCTACATTTATTCCTACCTGCTGCCTAATGTTTTCATTAGAGCCTTTATTTTTTATTTATTTATTTTTTAAAAAATTTTATTTATTTATTTATTTTTTTATTGTATCAGCGCTTTTATTTGTTTATTTACTTATTTTTACGGCTGGCTCAGCCTGCCCTGAAGGCAGGGCTGGCTCAGCATGTGGTGCCCGGGATCGAACTGCAGTCCCTGCAATTGCCTGCAGGCGCTTTAGACCACAAAGCCATCCTGCTGGGCCTAGAGCCTTTATTTTTAAATTAAATTAATTTTTTTTTTTTTTTTTTTTCAGGACCGGGGTTCAAACTCACAACCTTGCACTTGCCCAGCAGGCACTTGTGCCTTGGAGCTATCTCCCCAGCCCCTAAATTTTTTTATATTAGGAAGAGTCTACAGGGTATCCAGGGTCTCACAGCTAGATGAGACTTTTTTTTTTTTTTTGCTTTTTGAGACAGGGTCTCACTGTGCAGTTCAGGCTGGCTTTGAGCTTACTTTTGTAGCCCAGGCTGGTCTCGAACTCACAACGATCTCCTGCCTCAGCCTCCCAAGTGCTGGGATTACAGGCGTGCGCCACCATGCCCAGTCTCAAACCTTTATCATATTAATCATAGGTCTTTTAGTTTTGGGCAGTGCTGGGGATCTAACCCGAAATCGCACTTAGGCTAGGCAAACACTCTACCACTGAGCTATACCCCATCATAGTTCAAATTACCTATTTGATTTTGAATATCTAGGTCACCTCTAGGTTTGGTCCTGTTCATTACTTTGCATCTTTTTTTTTTCTTTGTGTGTGTGTGTGTGTGTGTGTGTGTGTGTGTGTGTGTTTGAGACAGGGTCTCACTATGCAGTTCAGGCTGGCCTTGAACTCATTTTTGTAGCTCAGGCTGGTCTCAAACTCACACTGATCCTCCTGCCTGAGCCTCCCAAGTGCTGGGATTACAGGCATTTGCCACCACTCCTGGCTGAAGACTTCTTATTTTATACTAGCTTTTATCTTCCAGTGAAATAAGCTTACCTCTTTTCCTGGTCCTCCTTGCTTCCAGATTTGTCTTGCAGCATTGTTAACCCTACTGCAGAAGGGTTTTATTGAAGGCTTCTGTATTGTCTGAGTTGATGTTCATAAAAGGTCAGTGTGGCACATGCCTTTAATCCTAGCCCATGAGAGGCTGAGGGAAGAGTGATACAGGGAAAAATTGATCTCCGGTGGATGACCTCCAAATGATACAGGGAACCTCCAAATGATATAGGGGAAGAAATCAAACTCCAGATTTCAAAGGTACCTGGGACGAATTTGTGTTCTCTAAAATCAAATGAATTTTAAGAATAAATGGAGGTTATGAACAGAATATATATATATATATATATATATATATATATATATATATATATATATATATATTTTTTTTTTTTTTTTTTTTTGTCTTTTTGAGAGAGGGTCTCGCTATGCAGTTGAGGCTGGTCTTGAGCTCGCTGTTGTAGCCCAGGCTGGTCTTGAATTTGCACCGATCCTCCTGTCTCAAACAAACAAACAAACAAACAAACAAAAAAAAAGAAAAAGAAAGAAAGCTCCTGTTCGAGAGAGGGACAGGATGGGGTCCTTGAGCGAGTAAGCTGTCTCTTCCAAGGCTTTTTATAAAGGAAAAACCATGTGGTGAGGTGGGGCTAAGGTGATGGAGAATATGGAAACTCACTTAGGTGGAACAAAATTATGGTCAACCAATGAAATTACAAGCACCATTGCTCAGGTAAAATTGATTAAATCCAGTACCAAATGACAAAGGGAGTCACATAGCAAGCGTACATGAATATGGGACCGGGTCTCTTCTGGTTGGGGGTTGAGCTAGTGATTCATCTGGGCTCTTTCAAGGTGATTGATACTTATTTAGAATATGAATCCCTGATGCCCATCCCTAGGGAGGCCTGTGGCTGCTTCTGTCTACTTGCTTGCCTTCAGGTCTGGCCCACTACAGGAGTGTTTGTCTTGTCCAAAGTTGCACAGTCACCCTGTCTTCCATCTTGTCTCTTTGAGGGCCTGGCCCTGTCTGACTGCCTACAGTATTTCTAACTCAGCTGCCTACAACATTGTCACTTTCTTTCTTTTTTTTTTTTTTTGTCTTTTTGAGACAGGGTCTCGCTATGCAGTTCAGGCTGGCCTTGAGCTCACTTTCGTAGCCCAGGCTGGTTTTGAACTCTCACTGATCCTCCTGCCTCAGCCTCCCGAGTGCTGGGATTACAGGCGTGCACCACCACGCCCGGCTCCTATGCTTTTTTTTTGTCTTTTTGAGACAGGGTCTCACTATGCAGTTGAGGCTGGTCCTAAGCTCACTTTTGTAGCCCAGGCTGGTTTCGAACTCCCGAGTGCTGGGATTACAGGCGTGAGCCACCACGCCCGGCAACATTGTCACTTTCTGAAGCAGTTCTGGAAGTCCTCTTTTGTGAGTAGCTTTAGTTGTGGTGTCTTAATTGTCTTGAAGTCCTGAATCAATTAAAAATGTTTGTCTGTGATGGTCACGCTGACTTTGTGAAGAACCAGAAGTTGCATGATGCCATATCTGTTGAACAAGATGCATCAGTACATTCTATGTGTCTATCTATCTATCTATCTACCTACCTATCCAGCTATCTAATCATCTATGTTACTTTATTATTGTTCCAAGAACTGAACTGGGAACCTTGTGCTTACCAGGCAGGTGCTGTGCCCCTCAGCTATATTCCTGGCCCCAATCATAATTTTTTTTTTTTTTTTTTTGCCTTTTTGAGACAGGGTCTCGCTGTGCAGTTCAGGCTGGCTTTGAGCTCACTTTTGTAGCCCAGGCTGGTCTTGCACTCACACCAATCCTCCTGCCTCAGCCTCCTGAGTGCTGGATTACAGGTGTGAGCCACCACGCCCGGCTAATGTTTTTTTTGTTTGTTTGTTGTCTTTTTGAGACAGGGTCTCGTTATGCAGTTGAGGCTGGCCTTGAGCTCACTTTTATAGCCCAGCCTGGTCTCGAACTCACACCAATCCTCCTGCCTCAGCCTCCTGAGTGCTGGGATTACAGGTGTGAGCCACCACGCCCGGCTCCGGCCATAATGTTTCTATTACCCTGTCTTTTTTTTCTTTTGGTAATGGGAAGTGAACTCTGGACCTCACAATTGCCAGGCAGGTGCTGTGCTCTGAGCTATACCTGCCTTTTTAAGATGGCACTTAGTAGCAGCTTATAAGCACACTTTTTTTTGTTTGGTATATGTATACTCAAGATTAAACTAGCCAGGCGTGGTGGCTCACGCCTGTAATCCCAGCACTTGGGAGGCTGAGGCAGGAGGATTGGTGTGAGTTCGAGACCAGCCTGGGCTACAAAAGTGAGCTCAAGGCCAGCCTCAACTGCATAGCGAGGCCCTGTCTCAAAAAGACAAAAAAAGACAAAAAAAAAAAAAAAGATTAAACTGAAATGCCAGGTGTGGTGGCTCACGCCTGTAACCCCAGCACTTGGGAGGCAGAGGCAGGAGGGTCAGTGTGATTTTGAGACCAGCCTGGGCTACAAAAGTGAACTCAAGGCCAGCCTGAACTGCATAGTGAGACCTTGTCTCAAAAAGACAAAAAACAAAACAAAAAAACCAAAGTAACTGCATTAAAAAAAAAAAAAATTAAACTGAAAGCCTTCCTTTTGTTTTTTTGTGGGACTGGGGTTCAAACTCATGAGCTTGCACTTGCCAGGCAGGCACTTATGCCATGGAGCTATCTTCCCAGCCCCAAGGGCCTTCCTACTGAGCTACATCCCTGCTCCTTTTTTATTTTGAGACAGGATCTCATGAAGTCACGGAGTTGTCCAGGCTGGGCTTGAACTCCTTTTTTGTTTGTTTGTTTGTTTTGTCTTTTTGAGACAGGGTCTTGCTATACAGTTCAGGCTGGCCTTGAGGTCACTTTTGTAGCTCAGGCTGATCTTGAACTTGCACCAATCCTCCTGCGTCAGCCTTGGGCTTGAACTTCTGATCCTCCTGCCTCAGCCTCCTAGAGTCCTGGAATTACAAGCATGTACCACCATGCCTGACCACACTTCAAAAGACATATGAAAGTGGACTTCTAGCAGTACCCTAGAAAGTAGCAAGAATAATAGGATAAGCATGTTTAAAAAATTTAAACAATTACCCGGATATTTAATCATGCATCTTGTGGAGGAGAGAAGGATGGCCTTGGGGTTGTATGGCCAATACAGCCTAGGACTTAACCATCTGTTGTCCGGGAGCTCACTGAGGTTTTATCACCTGGTGTTTATCTAAGAGATAAGGACTACTTTGGCCAAAGGACAGGCTTTTCCAGACAATTGTGTGTGTGTGTGTGTGTGTGTGTGTGTGTTTTCTTATTTCATCTTTTTGGGACAGGGTCTCATTATGCAGTTTAGGCTGGTCTTGAGCTCACTTTTATAGCCCAGGCTGGTCTCAACTCACACTGATCCTCCTGCCTCAGTCTCCCAAGTGCTGGGATTACAGGTGTGCCATCACACCCAGCTTGTATTTTGTTATTGAATGAAGATAAAGAAGCCTTACCTGGTTTCTGTTGTCTGTGACACTACCTTTCTCCTTAGCTGAAGGAGGAGTCCTTCCAAAAATACAGCAGGCACTTTGGCTCTCATTTAGGTGCTAAGGCCAAGATTTTAGGTGAAATTTTGTGGGGCTGTGATTATATCCTGCCCCTCCAAATAAACTGTTGGGTAGTGTAGTTTCACTAATGAATAGACATACTTAATAAAGCCCATCAGAGACGCCAGTGTTGGGTTGTATGGATACTGAAGGAACACCTCGTTGTCCCAGCCCCTAGCCTTAGGTTTCCATGTCAGGTCTCATGGAGTAGAGGATGCTGCAGTGGTTGTTGGGATAGGGCTTCTGGGCTTGTCTGTTGAGTTAGGTTAAGAAAGGCAAAGTCAAGAAAGATGAATTTGGTCTCTTGTCCTGACTTTTACAAGAGATTAAAGGCTTCTTAAACTGCTTACTGGCTTTGTTCCCTGAGATGCCTGGGGGCTCACCTGACAGTCATGTGATAGCAAGTATGTTCTCCCAAGTTTAACTAAGGAAACCAGTGAGACTGAAAAGAAAGCCCAGCCTCATCTGAGCAAGGGTAGGCTGGCCCAGTTCTTGTGGGCCTGCGGAAGGCTGCTAGTGCCCTAGAGGAGCTTTTTCACTTGGGCTCAGGTACAGACTCTGGAAGAGGACTGTGACAGATAAGGTATGAATCTAGGGTGGGCCTCTATAGAGACTGGCGTTTTTTCTGAGAACTCTTTACTCTTTTTTTTTTTTTTTAAATAATTTTATTTTATTTTATTTTTTTTCTTGTTTCAGAACCTTTGTTTATTCACTCATTTTTATGGCCGGCTCAGCCTGTCCCAAGGGCAGGGCTGGCACAACATGTGGTGCCGGGGATCAAACTGCGGTCCCTGAAGCCACCCAAGCTTTCCCAAGCAGGCGCTTTAGACCACTGAGCCATCCCGCCGGGCCCCGAACTCTTTACTCTTGAATGACTGTAGTTCCCTTGCTCTGAGCTCAATGAATTCAGAATCTGGCACATAAATCTATGCTGAGTAGATGAGAAACTTGGGAAGATGACATATTGATCCTGTTTGTGCATGTGTCTCTGTGTGGGATGGTGTGCTAGGGATTGAACCCAGGGTCTCATGCATGTTAAGCAAGCACTGTATCACTGAGCTACATCTTTGACTTTTTATTTTTTTTTTTCCTAGTTTTTTAGGGAAGGGACTACAGAGTGTTCAGGGTCTCACTGCTAGATTGGACTTGTAGTGATCTGCCTGTTTATAGTCTCCTGAGAGCTGGGATTACAGACATGCACTACCACGCCCAGTCTCAGTTGGGTGTGATCCTGCCCCAGGGGCATGGCTGGGGCTAGGAGGGCAGCTGCAGGCCTGAGATCTAACTGGCTCCTGCACCTGCTTGCAGGTGCTTTAATCTGCTGAGCTATATGGCTGGCCTTTTATTTTTTATTTATTTATTTATTTTTGGTCTTTTTGAGATAGGAGCTTGCTATGTAGTTCAGTCTGGCCTTTAACTCACTTTTGTGCCCAGGTTGGTCTTGAACTCACACCAATCCTCCTGCCTCAACCTCCTAAGGGCTGGGATTACAGGCCTGCACACACCTGGCTCTGGCTGGCCTTTTTTTTTTTTTGTCTCCTTGAAACAGGGTTTTATTATGCAGCTCAGACTGGCCTTAAGCTCATTTTATAGCCTGCTAGATTACTTTCTCTAGAAGATGAAGTAGGTTTAGGGGATCTGAAGCATGACCTGCATAGGGATTGAGGGTATAGGGTCAGAAAGGTGCTTATCTTCTGATGCATTCTGGGTCTTTCATATATAGGTTAATGTGGAATTCAACTTCCATGAGGTTTCTGTGTTAGCTCAACTCTAATCCAAATGTAGTGGATGTCTGTATGCCGTCGATCAACAGGATGCTTTCCAAAAGGAAAGCTTGGGTTGCATGGGAAGATTCCTGGATAATATTTTGGGAGAATCTTTGCAGCTCCAGATGTTTATAAGAGATAGTGGGGAGGAGGCCATCAAATAAGCCAATGGCAAGTTAGCCTCAGGTTATGTTGTCTCAGGATGTTCTTTCATCTTGTTTTATTATTTAACTTTTTTACTGGGAGAGGTATTTAAGAAAAAGAAGCTATTAAGCTAGGCATGGTGGCTCACGCCTGTAATCCCAGCACTGGGGAGGCTGAGGCAGGAGGATTGGTGTGAGTTCGAGACCAACCTGGGCTACAAAAGTGAGCTCAAGGCCAACCTCAACTGCATAGTGAGGCACTGTCTCAAAAAAGACAAAAAAGAAAAAGAAGCTATTGAATAGTCTGGTAGTGATTGGGGAGTAAGGTGGGTGTTATAGATAAAGCCACAAACCAAGGTGTATTTATTTATTTATATTTTGTCTTTTTGAGACAGGGTCTCGCTATGCAGTTCAGGCTGGTCCTGAGCTCACTTTTGTAGCCCAGGCTGGTCTCGAACTCGCACCAATCCTCCTGCCTCAGCCTCCCAAGTGCTGGGATTACAGGCGTGAGCCACCACGCCCGGCGTCCAAGGTGTATTTTAAAAAAATTTTTTTTAGGGTTAGCCAAATAGCTCAGTGGATTAAAGCACCTGCAAGCAGGCGCAGGACAAGGGCAGGGGGTTGGGGAGGCCAGCCCCTGGGCATGCTAACTCAGCAACTGAGATTAGGTGTGGTGTTGCACGTTTGTAATCCCAGCTCTTGGAAGGCTGTAAATAGGCACATCACTAGGAGTCCAATCTAGTAGTGAAGAGACCCTGAGCACCCTGTAAACCCTTCCCTAAAATAAAATAGATAAATAAATAAATAAAAATTTAAGGGGCTGGGGAGATAGCTCCATGGTACAAGTGCCTACTTGGCAAGTGCAAGGTTGTGAGTTCAAACCCCAGTCCCGCAAACAAACAAACAAAAAAATATATATATATATATTTCTTGCTATTTGGCTTGGATTGCTATGCAGCTTACAGAGAGTGATCCTGTCTCAGCCTCCCCCACACTGGGATTATAGGCATGCAGTACTAGGGATCAAACCCTGGTGCTTGTACTTGCTGGGCAGCCATTTACACACTGAGCAGTTGCCCATCCCTTTTTAAAAATTTTTGAGACTGGGTCTTGACTATGTAGTTAAGGTTGGCCTGGACTCATTATGTAACCCAGGCTGGTCTCCAGTTTACAGTGATCTTCCTGCCTCATCTTCCTGAGTGCTGGGATCACAGGTGTTTGCTACTATGCCAGCAAGGTATGCATTTTTGTGAAAATAATCTCCTTGGTGCAGTTTCTATAATAGCAGTATAATCTTATTGTCTTAACCCTCCCCTCTACCTGCAGCGATACCTGTGTATGACTGGGCACAGCCAAAGTTTTTGTATGGTTTGAGTGCTGAGTCCCTTTTTGTGTTAGAACTGATTGAACAGCATTACTTTGCATGGATAATGAGAGGCTTTTCAGGCAAATGAATGATTTGTATCCGCTATGGGGACTCAGGTCTTCTCTGCAGGACAGGTTTGTGGGATTTAAGCTGGGAAGAAGAGAGTAAAATCAATGCTTATGTAGAATCTATGCTATGAACTAACCCAGTGAGTGCCAGGCTACTTTGGGCAGTAAGACAGATATTATGGAAGTCATCATCAGATCATGTCTGAGCTTTCATCATTTTTTCTCCTCAGGAGCAGGGGAGTTCTGTATCTCCCTGTTTATTTTTATTTTTATTTTTATTTTTTTTTTATGGTCAGAATTTTTTTTTTCCAATTCTTTTATTGTTTAAATTTAACAATGGTTATATTACATATTTTCATCATCGGATCAGTTTAGATTAATACATATAGGTATATAAGATTGATCAAACAACTAAACATTAACCTTTCTAAATCCACATTACTTTTTTTTTTTTTTT